>MU224056.1:1110495-1142026 GCA_018584345.1 Thuja plicata | reverse complement strand
ATGCAATAAGTATAGTGACCTGGTTAAGGGTCTGACCCTATTAGGAGTCTTTTACAAATAACCCTGTTAAGGGTGAGGACTCACTGTCCAAAAGCTCACTGCTTCAATGGTGAAGGCTACAACCTTTGGTAGAATAGATATGCACTATATCTGATGATGAATTGTAGAGTAGACCTGTTCTCTTGATCAGTTCTAATGTATTGTAATCTTCCACTACTTCTTCACATAGATCCTTGATGAATGAAATACATCTGATATTTTGCTCTGCACTTTTCCTGTATCTTTTCTTATCATTCACACTTATCATTTCACAAATGACTTGCTATAAGTATCTTCCTCAAAGTATGAGAATGTGGGACCTGTTAGGAAACTCTTCATAACATCCTTGTTATCTTTACTAATCACGCAAGAATAATTACAACCGCACAATATAAACTAAATAGATGCAATGCTTCACAAAGTCGGCCTCACCAAATTCACTCTAACAATGCAATCTTATTGAAACACATTCGACACCTTTAGATAACTATCTTCAACTCATAAATATACTTGAATATACACACATATATCCCAAAGATAGGCACAACTCAAGAACTAATGCAATACGTCGGCTCTGTACAGAAAAACTCTAGAAACTATAACTGCCACTAACAGAATTACACAACACAACTGAAACTTCATATCTGAGTCTGCATGTATGAACATAGTATAATAAACATGTCTACAACATGCAAATAACCATGCAAGGCTTGATAACATCATTCTGATAAGTACATGCAGAACACTGCTGTATATTATATGTTGTCATCAATGGCAAACATACAATCAACTAGCTGCCAGAAGTAAATCTCCAACAATCTCCTTCAATAATGATATGAGGGATGTCCATGGAGGTAGCCATGGATAGACCAAGGAGAAGTGCTTCAATTTCTGTGACATTGTTAGGATCAGGAGGTAATTTCTTACAGACTGCTCTCATGATTTTTGGGGTATCCAAGTAGAATATCATCGAGCTAATAGGGTGGAAGAATTTGGAGAAGGGGCCAGTTAGCATGGATGAAAAAGTCCCATTTTGTGAAAAAAAAAATTTTGTTAATATGTTTGGCATGATAGGATATCATGACCTCAAAAATTGGCTTTTCTATTCTGTAAATAACATGTTCCCATGGGGAGGTATTATTTCTAAATACGCTCTCATTCCTCTCAAGACAAATGTTCCAAATGAGTATTGAGGGACTAATTTCCCACAAGGCTGCAAATGTGGAGGACTTAAACATTAAATACCATGATTTAAATTGATCACATATAGTAGGCCTAATCATCGTTTACCACGCAAGTCTTTGTAAATGCCAATACCAAGAATATTTGGCAAAGGGACAGTGGAGAAACAAATGGTCTGATGTTTCTATGAAATAACCACATAGTGTACAAGGAAATACCACCGTAATCCCAAGCCTATCTAGCCTAGCTTTGATAAGGAACCTATCCTGAATGGTGAGCCAAGAAAAATAACTTTCTTTTGGGAGGCAGGTCAGTCCCCATAAAAGTTTAGTAGCCTAGGAATCCTCTTGATGATGTCGGAAGTTGGACTCATAACCAATCTTTACCGTATATTGGCTCGAAGGGGATCCGAGCCAAATAAGCTCATCTTGAAGGGGTGAAAGAAAAATAATTCTTGAAGAGATTATTGCTTGTAACTCTGAAACTAGGTCTGATGCATCTCTAAATTGAGGAAGGGTCTTCTAATTTTCAACATCATCATGAATATCTAAGTAATGACACACTCGATCACCCAAAATATGTTTAAGATAGCCATCTAAGGGGGACCAATCCATTAACTAAGATAGGGGGGATGCCCATTCCATGATTCCTCCCAAAACCAGGCCTTGGATCCATCATGAATTAGCAAGGACATGGAGGGTAATATAAGATCTCGATAGGAAATCATGAAGTTCCACATGAGAGACCCTTTAGGTAGTATTGAGGTTGTAAAGATCCTTTCTCTGTCATTCGAGTCCATATATTTGGATGTGATTAACTTAGCCCATTTCATGTTAGGATTTTGATAACATTTCCAAAGTAATTTAGCACCCAAGGCTTTGTTTTTTAGGGACAGGTCCCTAATCCCCAAACCTTTATGAGTCTTAGGCATGCAGACTTTAGACCAGGCAAGAAGGGGTGGTTTTTTCTGCTTTGATACGTTGTCTTCCCATAATAAATCCATAAGAATATATTGCAACTCCTCTATTGTTTGTTTAGGCATGGTGAGTACCGACATAAGGTATATAGGGATAGTATTTAGGACATATTTGATCATAAGTATTTTACTTGAAAGGGTTATCCACTTGTGCTTCCATGAAAGGATACGTTGTGAAATTGCAGAAATAATCTTATCCCAAAAAATATGTTTTTATGAACCAGGGAAAAAGGGAATACCAAGATATCGGCAAGGAAATTATCCAATTAAAAAGCCCCAAAAGTCTTGAAGATGTTGTTGGAATAATGGTGAAATATTTAAGAAGAAAATATTTGATTTAGCTAGATTGATCAGTTGGCCAAAGGCCAGAGAATACTCCTCTATAACTTGTTTAATGTGACGCTATCAAGGATGGAGGATCCAATGAAGGATTATCCAAACTTGCAGAAAATACATACAATAGCGGAAACAACCAAATACATAGAAATGTAATCAACATTCATTTTATTATCTCAAATCTCAATTACATTCAACATGTCGGGCTGTAAGGCCTTCTCGGTTACGGACAAATACAAAGATATAATTCAAGTTCTAATATAGATCTTCTGCAACACATGCACTCATGATCCAGATTCTTAGATCCAACACTTTGATTTGCTCCTAAATCTGACCCCCCCAAATCTCCCACATCTGCCTAAGCTAAGAACATAATACAACTTAAATACAAAAGGAAACCAACTAGGTCGGCCTTCAAAACAATCATTAGAGAAACCCCCGACCCAGATTTAGGTCCACACAATACCCAATGAAAGATCCACAATCAATGCCACAATCAAAATTAAATGCAAAAGTCAACCAATAGAGCCAACTCCAAAATAAACATCTCGGGAAGATGATCACCAAAAATTAGCAACCGTCGGTAAAGCATACCCGAGCATCAGGAAACACGTCGGTGAACACATAACCACAAAAACACCAAAACTCCTCGGTACAGAGATCACCAAAATGTATCGGTAAAGCATGAACCTGAGCGATAAGAAATGAAAAAGCATTACCCGAGTGATAGAACCCGAGCAACAGACAAACAAAGTGTTTCACCAAGCAATCTCCAAACAAGCTAAAGAACAAAAGAAATCATATTTTTGGTTGTGCAGGATTGCCAAGGATCCTAGGATGATCCTGCATCATAATGGCTTGAGCTTTGGATAATGAATCTTCTCCAAATAGAAGGGTGTAATCTACAAATAGGTTATGTGTATGGGGATCATTTCCATCAACTAAAGAGACACCCTTCCATATTCCAATTTGTCTGTCGTGAATGATTGACCTGCTAAGTCCCTCCGCCATAAGGATAAATAAGAAAGGGGAAAGAGGGTCCCCTTTCCTAATACCTCTGGTTGATGAAAATAAACCTTTGGGGTATCCATTAATAATTTTTGAAAAGGATGGGGAGGATATACAAGCCAAAATCCATTTAATCCATCTTTTGTGAAAGCCAAGCTTAGAAAGGATCGAGGCAAGAAACTCCCAATCAACCATGTCGTATGCCTTCATCATGTCTAGTTTAAGAATCATTATAGACTTATTATACAATCTAATGGAGTGCAATAACTCATGAGCTAGAATGACCCCTTCAGGTATTTCTCTTCTTGGAACAAAGCCCCCCCATTCTTTTGAAACAATTCTAGGAAGAACCCTGGCTAATCGAACAAAGATAGCTTTATTAAAGATTTAATACAGTGAATTGCACAATGAAATGGGACGAAAGTCTACAAATTTTTTAGGGTTATATTTTTTAGGAATAAGTGTAATCCAGGTATGATCCAACTCTTTAAGGATAGGCTTATGTATTCTAGCCTCTTCTAAGGCTAGTTGGATATCTTCCCCCATAAAATCCCAGCATTTTTGAAATAATAACATAGTGAATCCATCTGGTTCAGGGGATTTATTCGGGGCCATGGAAAATACAACCTCTCTAAGTTCATTTAATGTGAAAGGATCCATGAGCATTGAGTTATTATCTTCCATAACACACTCAGGGATGGATATTAGAAGATTATTGGGAGGTTTTCCTGTTGATGACAATTATTCAATTATGTATTGTCATTGATGTTTACACAAGTATAGTGATGTTTACACAAAATTCTAATCCTATTCAAGCACACTCAATTCATGCCAAGCACTCTCAGGCATTAAAGAGGACCAAAGTGATTTTCAGTTCTAATCGAGTTCACTTGGGCATTACAGTGTTGGTCTGGCGTTGAAGGATTTCAGTGTTGACCAAGTTAAACAGTTAGTGTCAGCCGACTAACAATGGTTTATATTTTATGAATTATTGGTTATATGCAGCCGACAGACATGAGTTTTATTATTTATTTGGAAGGATATCAAGGCCGACTTGACAAGGCTTATCATATATATAAGGTCAAGTTTGGATTGAATATTGTGGAAATGTATGTGTTTATGACATGAAGAGTGAAGGCGAAATCAAATGAGATTTTGATTAAGGAAAGAAAAAAGAGAACTGCAACAAAATATCTAATTAGTAAGGATCAAGTAATTAAATCCTAAATAGAGATCTGAATTAGAAAAGATAGTTGATTATCAAAACAGGTCAATCCATTGTTAATTTATAACAATTGTAGCAGTGATCAAAATATCTTAACATAGTAGACTTAACAATCTTTTGTAAATCCTCTCACAAGGTGACATTTATACATTGAAGTGTTTGAAGACCTCTCACAAGGCCACTCCTTACAGGGTGATTAAATCTTCTAACAGGGTCACACCTAACAATGTGTTATTGTAACCTTTAACAGGGTTGGCTCCTAACAAGGCTCACTTTAGAAGAGTGAAAAACAATGACTAGTTGCAATTGGTGGCTTTTCCCATATTGGGTTTCCACATTAAATCTTGGTGTTATCTGTGTACATTTCATTTTCTTTATGGTTTATGTTTCTACAATTAATTACTAAAGATAATCATAGTTAATATCTTACGATTTTCTATCTTAACTGAGTGACAGTAGAATATCTGTGTTAACCGAGCAACAATGACAATTTTTTTTAAGACATCTAAGGGACTTGGATTTGATTTTATGGTAACTGATTAACCCCCCACTCTCAGTTACTCAACTCATTTCCAACAATTGGTATCAGAGCTGCAAGTGCTTATAGGGAAGGTTTCAAGGCCTAAGCTAAAGATTAGAGATGTCTTACAGAAGGGAGGTCCCGAAGCTTAACAAAGACAATTTTGCTACATGGCAAGATTTGATGAGGCTACATCTATCTACCATTGGAGATGCTGGTTTGCAATTCTTGGACCATAGGTATGTGGAACCACCGAGATCTTTGACTGTGGATCAGAAGATATACATGAAGCATCATAATATAATGATGATTGATATAGCCTCTGCACTCAGCTATTTCAAATTTGATGAAGTCAAGGACTGCCCTACTGCCTTTGATATGTGGAACAAATTGCATGATATTCACGGAGGATATGTCAATGTAAAGAGAGACAAAACATGAATTCTCTGAGGTCAATTTGATTAGATGAAAATGAAAGAAGGAGAGTACATTACAAAATACAGTGAAATAATCAAGAAAAGTTTCAGTGCCATCATAGCTTCCGGTGGAGTAATTGAAGACACAACAGTGGTTAGTAAGGTATTGAGAACTTTACTTCCTATATATACAATTAGAGTTTTAGCTATTCAAGAAATGAGATGCAGTAATGGTATAACTCTAGATGGATTGGTTGGAAGACTCATAGCCTTTGAGTTGGATAACTTTGACAATTACTCTCCTAATCTTAGCAATCTTGAGTATGCATTCAAAGCTAAATTAAACCTTGGAAAGATGAAAGGAAAACAGATTGACAGTGACAGTGATGAGGAATCTGATGATGAAGATATGGAAATCATTGAAGCACTACTTGCAAGGAGAGATGCAAAAGGAAAAGGTTAGTACAAAGGAAGAATACCATTAATTTTCTTTTCATGTGATGAAGTTGGTCACATTACTGCTAAATGTCCAAACAAGGAAGACAAAGGTGAGAAAAATTTCAACAAGTATAAAGGCAAGAAAGATTACAAAAGCTACAAAGACAAAGGTAAGAAATCTTGTTATATTGCTAAAGATTTTGATAGTGATGAAGATGAAGATGAAATGGTTTTTATTGCTATTAAGGATGAGTCAGATAATGAAGATAATGAAAACACATCACTATATTCTCATATTAGCAAGAATGACTTTTGGATAATTGATAGTGGTTGTTCTCACCACATGACTGGTGATAAAACAAAATTTGAACATCTTGACCACTATGATGGTGGGAGTGTCAGTTTTGGGAATGATGAACCATGCTATGTGAAAGGTAAAGGTTGTATTGCTTTAATAGAAGGAATCAAATGTGATAATGCTTATTGGGTTGAAGGATTAAGGTGAAATATACTAAGTGTGGCATAGTTGAATAACATTGGTTTCAAGGTAGAATTCATGGATGGTAAGGCCAAGCTCCTAGATGGTAAGGGAAACCTAGTTGGAACTAGCAAACAAACAAAAGGTAATCTATTTTATCTTGATCTCAATGAAAGTTCATGTTTTATTGCACAAGTAGAAGAAAGTTGGTTATGGCATAAAAGGTTATGTCATGTGAACTTTGATAACTAGTTAACATAAGAAAGAACAAAAGAGTAAGAGGAATTCCTATTCTGAAGAAACCTAAATTAGCAATATGCAAACAATGTCAAATTGGGAAGATCAGAAAAACTAGCTTCAAGAGAAAGAATTACAATACAAAAGAAGTTTTGGAATTGGTACATACTAATTTATGTGGACCAATTGGAACAACAAGTTACACAGGTGAGAAGTAATTCATTCTATTAGTTGATGATCATTCCAGAATGATGACTGTTATGTTTATCAAAGAAAAATCAGAAGCCTTTCAGAAGTTGAAATGGTACCTAGCCAGAGTTGAAAAAGAATCTGGAAAGAAAATTAAATGCTTAAGATCTAACAGAGGAGGAGAATTCATTTCTAATGAATTTAATGAATTTTGCAATGGAAGATGAATCAAAAGACAATTATCTGCCCCAGGTACTCCATAATAGAATGGTATAGTAGAAAGAAGGAACAGATCCATTATGGATTGTGCAAGAACCTTGATGATTGAAAAGAATGTTGCTAGTAAATAATGGAAGGAAGCCATCAACATTGCAATTCACACCTTGAATTGAGTTCAACTGAAGAAAGGTACTGAGAAGACACCTTTTGAATTATGGTATGGCTATAACCTAATGTTCATTATTTGAAAGTATTTGGAAGTAAATGTTACATCTTGAAGGAAGCAAGAAATGGAAAATTTGATGTAAAAGGTGATGAAGGTATATTCTTAGGCCACTCCTGTAAAAGAAAAACATATAAATGTTTGAATATTTCTACTCATAAAGTCATAGAAAGTGTGCATGAAAGGATTGATGAGTTTGCAGAAAGAGGTAAAGAACAGAGTAGTAAAGAGCCTCAAGACTACAGGAAATTTGTATATTATGAACTTGATACTATACCTAAGACAAAAGCAATGGTTATTGGCAACATCCCTGTCAACCATTGAATTCATCTGCACAAACACAAACAGTTCAACCTTAGTTTCAACCTGTGTAACCTGAGCTACTGGTAGAGGAAACTGAGTCATAGACTAAAAGACCGAGTCTCAGACAATGGAACCTGAGTATCAGACAGAAGAATATAAAAAAAAATATTTTGAGCATGGTGAACCAAGTGGAAAAATCCCAGAATCAAGAAGGAAGGATCCTACACTTGCAAAATATGTCAGAAGGCATCATGCACCTGAACAAATAATTGGGGATCAGAAAAAAGGTGTAATGACAAGGAATAAAATTAAAGGTACATGTTTGCTTAGTGAAATTGAACCTAGAACTATTAAAGATGCATTGAATGATGAAAGATGGATCGAAGCAATGAATGAAGAGATTGAGAAGATAGAAAAGAACAAAACCTGGACTCTTGTACCTAGACCAAAAGATAAGAATGTGATTGGTACTAAGTGGGTTTTCAAAAACAAAATGAATGAAAAGGGAGAAGTTTCTAGAAACAAGGAAAGATTAGTATGTAAAGGATATGCTCAAGAAGAGGGTATTGATTATGGAGAAATTTTTTCTCTTGTTGCAAGACTTGAAGGAGACAGAACTCTTCTGGCATATGTTGCACACAAAGGATACAAGGTATATCAAATGGATGTAAAATTTGCATTCGTGAATGAAATTCTTGAAGAAGAAGTCTATATTGAGAAACCTAAAAGTTTTTTAGATCCTAACAAAAGGAATATGGTTTGAAAATTATACAAAGCACTGTATGGACTGAAGAAAGCTCCTAGAGCCTAGTATGAAAGACTACATGATACTTGATAAGCATTGGATTTCAGAGAACTAATGACAATAGTAGCTTGTATATCAAATAAGGACCTCAGAACAAGATACTATTAGCATAAATATTTGTTGATGATATATTGTTTACTGGATATGATGACTTATGCAAAGCATTATCTGAAGCTATGAGTAAGGAATTTGAAATGTCTATGTTTGGTGAAATAAAATTCTTTATTGGATTACAAGTTTATCAGATGAAGGATGATATCTACATTATCCAGTCTAAATACATCAAAGAGATATTGAAGAAATTTGGGATGGAAGACTCCAGAATAGTTGGAATACCTATGCCTACTAGACATAAGTTGTCTAAGGATGATGATTCATAGGAAGTAAACCAGACTACCTACATATCCATGATTGGTAAACTTCAATATGTTGTTCACACTAGACTTGATATTGCATTAGTAGTTGGTATTGTTGCAAGTTTTTCAAATAATCCTAGAGAGAATCATTTGATGGCTATCAAAAGGATTCTAAGATATATTAAGGGTACTAAAGATTATGGAATATGGTATAAGAAAGGAGGAAAATTTGATTTGAAGACTTTTACTGATGCTGATTGGGCCAAAAGTGTTGATGACAGAAAGAGCACAAGTGGTGGAGCATTATTTCTTGGAAAGAGGTTAGTCTCCTGGACAAGCAAAAAATAGAACTGCATTTCTCAATCTACAGCAGAAGCAGAGTATGTTGATGCAATAGTAAATTGTTCAAATATCATATGGCTCAAACAACTGTTGTCAGGTATGAAGGTGGAAATTACAGAACCAATTACTATCTATTGTGACAACACCAGTTCTATTAACATCTCAAAGAACCCTGTGATGCATACCAAGACTAAACATATTGCAATAAAGTTTCATTTCTTGAGAGAATTGGTTCAGGACAAGGAAGTAAGATTTGAATATGTGAATACTAAAGAACAAATTGTAGACATATTCACAAAACCATTACCTAAGGATGCATTTTTATATCTTAGAGGAAGGATAGGGGTAATTCCCCTAACCAAGGCTCACTAAAACATAGTTTAGTGATGCATCAACCGAGCTATAGAATAGACTTAACATGTTGATGCATGTATTTAGAGATTATTGCATATGAATCAGTACAAACAGGTGCATTACAACTTCATTGGATATATTAGTTGGTGTCTTTGGTATTGGTTGTCAAAGAGGGAGAGATTACTAGTGTAATAAAGATTACTGATGGAGAGATTGATGACAAAGGGAGACCTTTATCAGAAACAAAGATTAATGTAAGAGGGAGAAATTTGTATTTCAGTGATTGTGAAGAGAGAGGGAGTTTTTGGATGAGAATTAGAATGAAGCTAAAGACATTAATAAAATTTGGATGAGAATCAGAATGAAGCTAAGGAAATTAATAAAAAATTCATTCTTATGTATGCTGCTCTATAATTATTTGTATTATGACATGTTGTGTTTCCATCAATGCTAAAGAGGGAGATTGTTGATGACAATTATTCAATTGTGTATTGTCATTGATGTTTACACAAGTATAGTGATGTTTACACAAATGTCTAATCCTATGCGAGCATAGTTAGTTCATTCCAAGCACTCTCAGGCATTGAATAAGACCAAAGTGATTTTCAGTTCTAACCGAGTTCACTTAGGCATTACAGTGTTGGTCAGGTGTTGAAGGATTTTAGTGTTGACCAAGTTAAATAATTAGTGTTAGCCAACTAACAGTAGTTTATATTTTATGGATTATTGGTTATATGCAGTTGACAGACATGAGTTTTATTATTTATTTGGAAGGATATCAAGGCTGACTTGACAAGGCTTATCATATATATATAAGGTCAAGTTTGGATTGAATATTGTGGAAGTGTATGTATTTATGACATAAAGAGTGAAGGTGAAATTAGATGAGATTTTAATTAAGGAAAAAACAAAAAGAACTGCAATAGAATATCTGATCAGTAAGGATCAAATACTTAAATCCAGAAAAGAGATCTGAATCAGCAAAGATAGTTGCTTATCAAAACAGGTTAATCCATTGTTACTTTCTAACAATTGTAGCAGTTATCAAAATCTCTTAACAGAGTAGACTTAACAGTCTTCTGTAAATCCTCTCACAAGGTGACATTTCTACATTGAAGTGTTTAAAGACCTCTCACAAGGCCACTCCTTACAAGGTGATTAAATCCACTAATAGGGTCACACCTAACAGCGTGTTATTGTAACCTTTAACAAGGTTGGCTCCTAATAGGGCTCACTTCAGAAGAGTGAAAAATAGTGACTAGTTGCAATTGGTGGTTTTTCCCATATTGGGTTTCCACGCTAAATCTTTGTGTTATCTGTGTATATTTCATTTTCTTTATGGTTTATGTTTCTACAATTAATTACTAAAGATAATCACAATTAATATCTTAAGATTTGGTATGTTAAAAGAGTGATGGTAGAATATTTGTGTTAACTGAGCAACAATGAAAAATTTGTTTAAGACATCTAAGGGACTTGGATTTGGTTTTTTGGTAACATATTCACCCCTCCCCTCTCAGTTACTCAACTCATTTCCAACATTTCCTTATTGCTTGGCCAAAATATTTGAAAATAAGGAGATACCTTCCAAGGCTATGTAATTTTCATCTTCTATAGTTCCATCAGAAGTCTCAATTTGGATAATCTTGTTTCTAAGACATCTTATCTTAGAGGAAGCATGGAAATTTTTTGTGTTTCTATCCCCTTCTGTGAGCTATTTTTCTCAGGATTTGTGTTTCCAATATATTTCGTCCCTAAGAATAACTTCTTCTAGTTCAGCCTTGAGTTTCTTTTCCCTGGAAAAGGATTGGCCATCCATTCCATGTTGGATGACATGGCCATTTATGGTTGCTAATCCTAATTCTAACCTTGTTTTCTCTTGAAAAATGTTTTTGAAACAATGAACATTCCAATCTTTGATTTTGATTTTGAGGAGGTGTAGTTTTTTAACCAGTCTATATATCTGATTCCCTTCCATGTACGGAGAGTTATCCCACCAATATTTTAGTAATGTGATAAAGTTTGAATATTGTAACCACATTGGTTCTATCTTCAAAGTACCTTTGTGCTCAGAGGCTAGATCAAATGTTTGGAATAAAATTGGATAGTGATCTGAGCCTAATATGGGTAGGACTAGTGAGTGATAGTCAATATTTGATTGAAGCAAGGAGTTTGAGATAAGGAATCAATCCAATTGTTCTACAATATTAAAAAAAATGCTACGTCAGTTTGTCCAAGTGAATTTACCCACCATAGGTGAGACGTCTAATAATTTATTACTTTGGATAAATTGGTTAAAATCTAGCATGACTTTGGGAGGGGGGAAAATTTCCCCAGATTTTTCATCGTTGTTGAGGAAAGCATTGAAATCACCTCCTAAAATAATCAATTCCTCTTGTAGCAGTTGTATGAGGGTACCAAGGAGATCCTATAACTTATTTTTATCTATGATAGAGGTGGGACCATAGATATTAAATAACCAAAAGGAGAGATTGATAAAATAAACCTTCACTAGAGAGAGCATTCAATATTTCCCGAGGGTTATTTGTTCCAAAGAAATATGATTAGGATCCCAAAGAGATGCAAGACCTCCTGAAGCACTGACAATGAGGGATGTCCAAAAAATTTCCATTTTCCAAGCTATGAATAGATTTTGTGATGCGTCCTCTTATAGTTTGGTTTCTTGGAGAAGGAGAAGATCAAATTTAGCATTGAACAGTTGGCTCTTAAAGAGCCTTTGTTTGTTAGGGGCATTTAAGCCCCTAACATTCCATGATAAGAGCCTCATTTTTGCAGAGTGGAAGTCTCATCTCCCCTCCTTTCATGAGCATTTGATGAGACAAGACCTCCAACATACTCAGGTTGAAGATTTATTTTGACCTTAGCAGCCCTTGTCATTGGTGGGCTAACCAAGACTTTCTTATTTCCTTTTTTATTCAAGTTTAAGGATGATGGAATTGTTGTTTGTAATCCTGCTTTAATCTCTTCCATAATCCAAGAGGTATTTGATGGCCTCTCCCTCTGTTTGGAAGATAGAGAGGGAGATGCTTTGGAATATGGGGATTGGAAGACAGGATAAGATGGAGATTGAGTATCCCTATTTTTTATAATGTTATCCAGTGAGGGCGAAAGGTTACTGGTACATCATGTAATGATGAATCTAAATCTAATGAAAGCATCTCATAAGGATTCTTGGTCTGTGTAATTTCCTCTTTATTTACTAAAGCAGATAATGAGGCATCAAAATAGTCAATTATAGAATCTGCAACATGATCATTAATAATGATGTTAGCTTCCTTTGCTATATCCTCTAGTTGTGCAATAGTCTTGGCTGAGGGTCAAATCATAAGTTCATTTTCTGTTGGATCTAAAGATGCTTTCTTAGAATTGTTTTGAGGAGTAGTATGCACCAGCAAGGGAAGGGAGATGACCAGAGGATCTTGCAAAGGAGGTGAGTGGGGATGTGACTGCTAAAGATTGGATGAGTTAAGTGAAGGTTTGCACTAAGAGGGTTGAGCCAATTATACCTTAAGAAAATCCCATGAGGAATTCTTAGCAGTCTGCAATGGTCTCCGAACAAGGTTGGATTGGGGAAGGATATGAGGCAATGGCTAAAATGTGAGGGGTGGATGCATGGAATATGTATTGATAGTTGGAAATGTAAGCGAGGAATGAGAAGAGATTGTGTGAGTTTACAGTAGAGATGTAGAAAATGTGGGAGGATCAAACAAAGCATGCTTAACTGGAGGGAATGAATGAGATGAAGTTGCAGCAAGGATCCAAGCATGGGAGACATGTGGAGATACTTTGATGATGGAAGGTTGAGGACTTATCTAGGGGGAAGCAAATGAGAAAGAAGAAGCTAGAGGGTGTGATGTGGAAGGTGATGGAGAATGGTTGCCAAGGTGTTGATATGAATGAGTGACATGTGAAGAGGAAGAGGGGGTTGAATGTTGAGGGGATTGCTGGAATGCAGGCAAATTTACAATTTTTTTGAATAGGTCCTCATCGATAGAAATTGTGCATTTGTGCAAATTAGGAGGATCTCTAGATAATGTTTACTTCCATGGGCCAAAATGTGATTCAAGATTTTAGATAGAAGGGATAGTAGAAGGCGATTGTGGTAGGACACAAAATTTGGTGGTAAGAATGTTATTTTCGATAATGCAATTAGTTCTTACAAATTTCCCTAGGGAGTTCCCAATTTCCTTTAAAATTTGAAAGTCATTAAACTCATAAGGTATACTAGTAAGGGTAAACCAGGTTGGTTGAAAATCAAAATTTTTTTCCCTACTCGGAAAAATGGAACCCAATCTTAAAACATCAACACATTTTCCTTAAGATTCATGAAGTATCTAGATAGAGCATAATCCTTTGCTTCTTCTGACTCAAAGACTAAAAATAACATCCTATGATAAGACTTGAAAATATAAGATCTCAGGTAATTTAACAGTTATTCTTTTATGGAGCATAGACAAAGTAATAGAAGGCCCCCAGATCTTAACAATAACACCTCTTAGAGACAAATCATTACCCCGCCATGTATCAGGTGAATCTGAAATAGTGAGAAAGGGGATTTTGACCCATACCTGATTTGCATCTTGATTAATCATGGTACTTATAGGAAGAGGAGCTGATCCTTTTCGCATCTCATTTGGTGACTATGGTTTGTTTTGATTGGCTGCATCTCCATGATTTTCTAATCCACTGACCCATCAGACATCAACACTGCCTTTACTATTACTAGCCCGTGGGGGTTTCCAAACATTATCACTTCCATTATTACCACATGAGGGTTTTAAAAAATTATGCATTTTACTAGATGCCTACCTCTTTGAATTATTGATGAGGCGTGCCCTAGATTTGAAACTTTTGTTTTTGGCTCGAACCTAGCTGGTAAGAACCAACTCTTCATATCAAAGCTAGATTTGGAAAGATCTTTCCATCTTCCATTTAAAAAGAGCCACTGCAAAAACAAATCTGATCACACATCTTGAGGGGAGAAACCCCTAAAATCCTTAGATCGAAGCCCTAAGTTGTGCAACTATCCATCAAGGAGACACATTGGGGGCGATATAGAAGAGATTTTGGTGAAGAGGAGAACTCTAAATATTCAAATGGTAAATCATCCCAACGGACATTCGTGCCTCTACTCCCTGCATCATCATTTCTCCTTGCTTCCATGCCATTTCTCCTCTTTGACATTCCAACCAAACGAGCATCACATTTTTTAATCTAGGTGGTAAATACTGAATTGCCCACATCCAAATCAAAGCCTTCCTTGAAAGCATCCTTAGCAGTCTGATTCTCCTCCAATGAGAAACAAGCAATACCCTTCCACAAATATACCTTCGACACAGATGGATCCAACTCTATTGCCCATTTTGCATCAACTACAACATCTGTAAAATTCTCAAGCTTAATATTTTCTTGCACTCTATTGATGAAAAACATGGTTTTGGAAGAGTCAAGGCATATTGGCTATGAATAAAGTTCCACGACCTGTTTGAACTCCTCATCCACAAAGGCTTTGTTATCCTTTTTTTGCCAGATCTTCAGCCATCATCGATTTATTGTCCAAATAAGCTTGATAATTAAAATCTTGGTGATTTGCTTTCTTATTCTGTCCTTTCATTCATATATCATATGCAATGAATTTTAATGATAGGGGCATAGGATGGGAACTACCATGATACCTTTTTTCAATCTAAACATAGTAGATAAATCTGCGGTTCATTCCTTTTCTATTTGATTAGGGCATTTCTAAATGTAATACTGTGTACTAGCTTCCTTTGAAAAAAAGAGCTCTACAATGAACAAAATTCTACAAACAATTATTGTCTCAATCCTCCTCTTATAGCATGATAGAAAGCGTCCTCCTACCTCCACTCTTGAAAAAACTCCTTAGATTCTCTATAAATTGTGTTTTTCATGCCACATCCATAGCGTATACAAACTTGTCTTATACTTAATATTATATTGTAATGTGTTGACAATTTTTGGAATATCATGTTGGTATCAATTAAGTTCTTGAAATTTGGGTTTGGTAAAGTATATTCTTTGTACAACTATGGGTCTTCATTTTGGGACAATTTTAGACACCTTAGCAAAAAATTAATTTTATGTGGCAACATATTTGATCATGTGGACTTGAAACCAATGCTTTTAAGTAGGAGACTTCATAAGTGGTGCAGGAGCACCTAGCACACAAGCATATCAGGAGGTCAACAAGAAATAGTATAATAATTAATATGTATTTTGATGTTATTTTATGGGAATCCAAGTTGTAAGGCTATGCAAACCATTTGTAATAGTTGCCAAAGTTGTGCACCAAGGTCCTAGATTGGCAATAAGGTCAAATTGTACAAAGAAACCCATGGAAGGGTAAATGTGATGTAATTAGTCATTATTATTCCATTTAAACATGTTTTGAAGGTTCTTGCAAGGTTTTAAGACATATGTAGCAAAAATGCAAATGTTGCATAAAAACAAATTGTAACATGCAACTTTTCAAAAGTTGCTAAAGTTACTAATATGTTGTAAAGGGGAGGATTATTGGTCTAAAAGGTGGTTGGGTAGTTGTAAAATATCAAAAATACAATAAAACCATTGTAATGATCGTTCCAAATCAAAATGAGAAGAGGGAAACATTTTGGAGAAATTTTGGTGCATTCAAACTTATTGTTTTAATTGGTTTTTCTATTTTTAATGTTGTTTCTAGGCCTTGTACGGACTTGTACAACCTGGAAACCATGTATAAATTGTATGATTATAAATTATAATGACTAATATTACCTCTTTTTTTGGTTTGGATTGATTTCATAGAGAAATGAAGAAGTTATGGACATTTTGGTGAAAGTTATTGATTGCAAATTTGAGATCTTTTGGAAATAGTCATATTGCAGCATTTGGTATGGACACATATGGAAGATTTAATAGCTTTAATTGGATTCATTTGAAATATATGTGAATACACTGTCATTTCCTTTTGGTTTGAGTCATTTATATGCAAATTTGTGAAAGTTATGAAGATTTTTGTGAAAATTAGTTTTAAACTATCTTAAATAGAGTTGGAGACAAGGGTTTGTGATTATATAATGATTTAACCATCAAAAAATTTAATGGCTTACATATTCTGAAACTAGATGCATAAAGGTTTCATATGCAATTTTTTTGGGTGTTAGTAATAACTTAGGGGGGGGGGGTGAATCAATGGCCTCAAAAATTAATCCTTAAATCAACCCTTAAAACTTATAACCACAGATTATGTCTCAAGTTATCTTCTGTCCTCCAAGATCAATGCCTTGAAATACTTATATCAATTTTCTACTTGTTAGATTGCTTTGTAAATCTCTCTTCTGTATGATTACCGATAAGCAGTTAACTATTTACCGAAACACAATAAATATGCAGAGTATACCGATAAATCCATAATTGCATATGTGAAATGTAAAATAGTAAAGTAATGAAACATAAACACATAACACATGGATTTTTAACGTGGAAACCCTTTTAAGGGAAAAACCACTAGGACCGGTACCCCAAATTTTCACTCTTCTAAAGTGAGCTCTATTAGGAGCCAACCCTGTTAAAGGTTACAAACACACTGTTAGGTGTGACCTTGTTAGACGATTTAAAAGATAGTTTGTCACCTAGTATTTGGCATCTAATGCTACCATCCTTGATCAAAAACTCACTTGGCCTGTCAATAGGTATTAGGCATATCCAATTCTACTTTTATGATCAAAATTTTTGATACTCCTTGGGATTTATCTCAATTGTAAAAGAATTTTAAGTCATGTTTGGTTAAGACACTTGATTCTTCAATGGTTAAACTGAAACACTAATGATCCGTTCATACATACAACTCAATTGTAGATTTTTAGATCTATTGTAAGTCCATTACCTCTCTAATCAATATAATCAATTCTATACATTTACTCCACACTATTCTGCTTTGTGATGTTGTCTCACTGTTCGTCGGTGTCTGTAGAATCTAGCTTTTTCCTCAGCTTGTTGACCAGGACTAAATGAAGAGTTTCTTCTCCTTTAGATTTTATTTATCATCTTTCCTCTTCTTTTGTTCACGTCTCACAATCCCCCCTTTCGTAATGAATTGGATTTGTCTCTATATAGACATGATTTACCTTTTCTTGGCTTTCTTGATTCTTGGTGTGATCCACAATTCTCACCAATATATTTAAATAAAAATCTAGTTTTATCTCAAAGAGATCTTCTTGCCAACTAGACAAATCAGCTTTAAATCAATTACTTATCTCCGACTTTATCTAGATGATTAAAACAATGTTAAGTATCTGTTAAGTCTATTTATAGCTCTTGACAGCTAAGCATTTTGTCATTTATGAACTCTTTGTTCTATCAGTCAACACTTCAGTTCGTCATCAGTGATAACTGATTGTTCCTTCGGTGTGACTTCAGTTGTCATCGAGATCTCCATCCTTATCTCTTCCATCAGGCAACACTAAAATTGTTTCCGTCAAGTTACTATGTGTTTTTCTCATCGGGCAACATGGTAACTTTGCTCATCAGCAATGTTGTGCATTAGTTCATCGGGTAACACTGTGACTCTGCTCTTTTACTCTGACCGTCGGTGTGCACTCCATTGGTGTATACAATCACTTAGTGAATACTTGACTTATATGCATTACTGATAGCATAGTCTTTGATTCATTGGTTCTTTGAAGTCTTTGGCAGTATTTCCATGACCATACAGATTATATCAAGTTGACATCAATGACAATATAATAGATTAACTAATTTAATGTCTTGCATGATCATCAACTTAACATCTTCAAACATTCAATCAGTTACATGTCATCAATCTCCCCCTTTGGCATTGATGGAAACATACTACATTATCATACTATACTATTACTAATACAATATGAAATATACAATTTCATCAAGCTTTTCTAATGTAACTATTACAAATGTCTGGCTTTCGGTAGGCTCAAATAGATTTGATTTGATTCTTGCATCTTTCTTTTTGTCTTCAATCCCTTCACTGGATAGATGTAGAATCTTTCTTTGTCTGATGCGATGTGTTCTCTTTCTATGTCAAACTCTCTCCCTTTGACTGTTCTCCTTTCTTGTGATGTCTCTTGTCAGCAATTCTCTTCCTTTGTGTGTACTCTCCCTTTCTTGTTACCTCTCTCCCTTAGATAATAATGGATATAATCTCTCTCCTTATCAGTATGATAATGAGATATCTCTCTTCCTTTGACATCAATTCTAAACAAACATCTTTTCAAACAAATATTTGACAGTAGTGTCAAGTGGATCCTTTCTATCCATAATATATTCCTTGAATTTTCTATTCCATCGGTAATAACTCTGGTGCTTGGAGTAGATAAATACCTTGCTGTGTATAGATTTGTCTTGAAGTCCATATCTCTGCTTGCATCAACATGAATGATATTATGATAATATATAGGCTAATGCAGCCTTCTAGTCAGCTTACTGACCAGTAGACAAGGGTATGACCCCTAGTCTCTTTCTTAAGTACTCAAATGCATCATTGGGTAGTGAATTGGTGAAGATATTGGCCAATTGTTCCTTTGATTGCACATACTCAAGTATCACCTCCTTTTCCTAAACTTGTTCTCTCAAATAATGATACTTGATGGAAATATGCTTTGTTTTAGCATGCATGACTGGATTCTTGGAAATGTTTATTGCACTTGTATTATCATAGTAGATAATTATTGGTTCAAGAATTTTCATATGCATACCTTCCAGTAACTATTTGACCCATGCAATGTTTGAAAAGTTTGCAGCAACAACAACATACTCTGCTTCTGCAGTAGATTGAGAGATGCATCATTTCTTCTTGCTGGTCCATGTGACAAGTCTGTCACCCATAAAGAATTCTCCTTCAGTTGTGCTCTTCCGGTCATCAATATTTCTAGCTCAATCAGTGTCGGTAAAGACCTTAAGTTCAAATTTGCCTTCTCTTCTATACCATAATCCATATTCCTCGGTATTCTTCAGATATCTTAGGATTCTTTTCATAGCAGTCATATGTGATTCTCTAGGATTAGCAAAAAATATTGCAACTATTCCTACTACATGTGCAATATCTGGTCTAGTGTGTACAACATACATGAGTTTTCCAATCATTGATCTGTACAAAGTCTGATTTACCTCTGATGACTTGTCTTCCTTTGTCAGCTTACATCTAGTTTCCATTGGTGTTCCAACTGGTTTGTATTATTCTATCTTGAATATTTTCAGTACTTCTTTGATGTACTTGGATTGTGTAATGAAAACACCATCATCTTGTTGCATGATATACAGACCAAGAAAGAACTTGATCTCTCCAAACATAGACATCTCAAAATCTTTGCTCATTTCATTTGCAAATGATTTTCATAGCATATCATTGCCTCCAAATATGATTTCATCAACAAATATCTCAATAATCAAAATGTTAGCATCAATATCTTCCTTCAAATAAAGATTACTATTTTCACTAGTCCTTACAAATCCAATACTTATAAGATAGGAATAAAGTCTTTCATACCAGGCTCGGGGTGCTTGTTTCACTCCATACAGGGCTTTGTGTAGTCTACATACCATGTTCCTCTTGTCTGGATCAACAAACCCTTTTGGTTGTTCAATGTATACCTCTTCTTCAAGTATTCCATTAAGGAATGCAGACTTGACATCCATTTGATATACCTTGAATCCTTTATATGTAGCATAAGAAAGTAATATTCTCACTCCTTCTAGCCTAGAAAAGGGTGCAAAGGTTTCTCCATAATCTATCCCTTCTTCTTGTGCATACCCCTTGCATACTAGTCTTGCTTTATTTCTGGTGACTTCTTCATTCTCATTTAGTTTATTCCTGAATATCCATTTTGTACCGATGAAATTCTTGTCATCTGGTCTTGGTACAAGTGTCCATGTCTTATTTTTATCTATCTGCTCAATCTCCTCATTCATAGCACTTATCCATTCATCATTATCTAGTGTCGAATTGACAGATTTGGGCTCATAATCACAAATAAGACATCTTGTATTTAGGGACTTACTTATGGTTCTCATACCAGCCTTTTTATCTCCTATGATCTGGTTCTGTGGATGATTCTTTCTGACATATCTTGCAAGTATAGGTTCATCTCTTTGTCTATCATCTTGATCATCATTTTGTTCTTCATTCTGTTCTCCATCACTTTGTGCATCATCTTGAGCAATATTCTGATCGTCGGTATTTGCAGCCTGATGCTTGGGTTCAATGATCTATTGCTTGGGAGATCTACATTATTGGTTAGGTAGAGTGTCAGGTTCCTCATTATAAGAAAACCTATTGTAGTCATCTGGTTCTTTAGTGCTTTCCTTTTCATTCTTCTCTGCAAATTCATCTATCTTTACATTTGAAGAAAAAACAATTTTGTTAGAGGCTTTATTTAGACATTTATAAGCCTTGCTCTTGGTAGAATACCCTAGAAATATTCCTTCATCACTCTTGGAGTCAATTTTTCCATTTCTACCATCTTTTAAGATATAACACTAACTACCAAATTTTTTGAAATAACTTACATTGGGTGTGTATCCATACCAAAGCTCATAAGGTGTCTTTTTGATGTCTTTCTTCAATTTTACTCTGTTCAATGTGTAAACAACAGTAATGGAAGCTTCTCTCCAAAATATTTGGGTGATGCCTTTTTCTATCATTAGGGTCCTTGCACAATCAACTATGGATATGTTCCTTCTTTCAGCAATTCCATTTTGCTGTGGTGTTCTTGGTGCAGAGACCCGTCTTCTGATTCCATGCTCATTACAAAAGTTAGTGAATTCATCAGAAATAAATTCCCCTCCTCTATCTAACCTTAATAATTTTAATTGTTTACCACTTTGTTTCTCAACCATTGCCTTATACCATTTAAACATATTAAATACTTCAGATTTATCTTTTAGAAACATGATTGTCATCATTCTAGAGTAATCATCAATAAAGAGAATAAAATATCTATCTCCATAATAACTCTTTGTCCTCATAGGTCCACATAAATCAGTATGGAATAATTCTAGAATGATATCAGATGTATGGGTTTTTCTTTTGAAACTATACTTTGTCATCTTACCTTTTTGACAATTTTTACACATGATGTTGTCGGGCTTGGTCATTGTCGGTAAGCCTCTGACATTTCTCTTTTTGCTATTCTTTATCATGTTGTCAAAGTTCACATGACACAATCTTTTGTGCCACAACCATATGTCTTTGTTTGTAGCAATCAAACAAGTGGTGTCAGTATCATTCAGATAGAATAAGTTACCTTTTGTTTGCTCACTGGTATGAATCAGATTTGCTAATTTATTGAAGATCTTTTCCTTCTTATTTTCAAATGCTACTCTGTGACCTAAATTATTCAACTGAGAAACACTCAATACATTATAATTCATTAAATTTACCCAATAATAATTTTCACATTTTATCTGGTTATTCAACATTATGGTTCCTCTATCTTCAACTGGACAAGGTGTGTCATTACCCATTCTTACTGAACCACATTTATAGTATTCAAAAGTCTCAAACTTTTTCTTATCACCGGTCATATGGTGAGTACAACAACTATCTATGATCCATACATCATTTTTACTAACTTTAGATATGAGTGCAGTTTCTACATGCCTTTCTTCATCATCATCTGAATCATCCTTTACTACCATAAACACGATCTCGATGCCTTCATCAGATTCGGTGTCAATATCATCATCTTTGCATTTTTTTAGGTAACTGGCCTTCTTTACTTTGTCCTTGTAGTCTCAAGAATATCTTCTTTTTGATTGTCGGTAGCTTCTGTAATCACCTCTGCCAGACTTGTTTTCAAATGATCTATCATTACTTCTGTCATCTTTACTTCTATTAGGACATCTTGAAAAAAAGTGTCCAGTCTCTTTACAATTAAAACAAACAAGTGGTAATTTACCTTTGTGTTTACCTTTGCTTCTTTGCATTCTTCTAGCCATAAGTGCTTCAATTTCATCAAGATATTTTTCTTCACTTTCACTATCACTATCTTTTCTCATAGTGTGTTTATGACTTGATTTTCTTATTCTCATATAAGTTTTGAATGCAAACTCTATGTTTGGTAAGACACTATTATCAAAGTTATTCATCTCAAATGAAATCAGTCTTCCAATCAAACTGTCTCGAGTAACATTGCTATTTACTACTGTTCTCATTTCTTGAATGGTAGATACTCTATTAGCATAAGTAGGCAGTAAGCTTCTTATAATTTTACTTACCACTATATCTTCTTTTAGTACACCTACAACTCCTCGGATAACATTGACTACCTCTTTGATTCTTGTGCTGTATTGAGTGATGTTTTCACCTTCTTTCATTTTGAGATCATCAAAATTTCCTATAAGGCTTTCTGCCTTGGCTCTCAAAACATTTTTGTCACCACCATGTAGAAGCATCAATTTGTCCCACATCTGCTTTGCAGTCTTGCAGGTTTTGACATCTTCAATTTCAGCATCAAAGAGTGAGGAAGCAAGCTCTATCATCATGCAATTGTGCTCATGATTTTATCTCATTTGTTCAACTTTTGGTGCTCCTATGGGCAGCACATATTCAATATCTAAGTATTGAGTAACATCATTTCCAATACCCAATAAGTGGAGTCTTTTTCTGCTCTGCCATGAAGCAAAATTATCTTTGTTCAACTTGGGCACATTTCATCTATTCATCTTGTAATCTTTAGCTTTGGTCTTGAAACCTTCCTTCTAAGAACACAAGCACTGATACCAATTGTTAGTAATAACTAAGAGGTGTGGGGGGGGGGTGAATCAATGACCTAAAAAAGTAATCCTTAAATCAACCCTTAAAAATTATAACCATAGATTATGTCTCAAGTTATCTTCTATCCTACAAGATGAATGCCTTGAAATACTTATATCAATTTTCTACTTGTCGGATTGATTACTGATAAGCAGTTTACTATTTATCGAAACACAGTAAATATGTAGAGCATACCGATAAATCCACAATTACATATGTGAAATGTAAAATAGTAAAGTAATGAAACATAAACACATAACACATGGATTTTTAATGTGGAAACCCTGTTAAGGGAAAAACCACTGGGACTAGTACCCCAAATTTTCACTCTTTTGAAGTGAGCTCTGTTAGGAGCTAACCTTATTAAAGGTTACAAACACACTATTAGGTGTGACCTTGTTAGAGGATTTAAAAGATAGTTTGTCACCTAGTATCTGGCATCTAATGCTACCATCCTTGATCAAACACTCACTTGGCCTGTCAATAGGTATCATGCATATCAAATGCTACTTTTATGATCAAACATTTTGATACTCCTTGGGATGTATCTCAATTGTAAAAGACTTTTAAGTCCTTCTCGGTTAAGAGACTTGATGCTTCAATGGTTAAATTGAAACACTAATGATTTGTTCATACATATAACTCAATTGTATATTTTCAGATCTATTGTAAGTTCATTACCTCTTTGATCAATATAATCAATTCTATACCTTTTCTCCACACTGTTATGATCTATGATGTTGTCTCACTGTTCGTCGGTGTTTGCAGAATATAACTCTTTCCTCAACTTGTTGATCAGGATTGAATGAAGACTTTATTCTCCTTCAGATTTTATTTAGCATCTTTTGTCTTCTCTTGTTCACCTCTCACAATCCCCCCTTTCGTAATGAATTGGGTTTGTCTTTATATAGACATGATTTATCTTTTCTTGGCTTTCTTGATTCTTGGCGTGATCCACAATTCTCGCCAATAGATTTAAAGCAAACTCCAATTTTATCTCAAAGAGATCTTCTTTCCAACTAGACAAATCAGCTTTAAATCAATTACTTATGTCCATCTTTATCTGGATGATTAAAACAATGATAATTATCTGTTAAGTGTATTTATAGCTCTTGACAACTAAGTATTTTGTCATTTCTGAACTCTTTGTTCTATCAGTCAACACTTCAGTTAGTCATCAATGATAATTGACTATTCCATCGGTGTGACTTCAGTTGTCATCGGGATCTCCGTCCTTATCTCTTTCGTCGGGCAACACTAAAATTATTTCCGTCAGGTTACTCTGTATTTTTATCATCGGGCAACACTGTCACTTTTCTCATCGATAATGTTGTGCATTAGTTCGTTGGGTAACACTGTGACTCTGCCCTTTTACTCTGACCGCCGGTGTATAAAGTCACTTAGTGAATACTTGACTTATATGCATCACTAATAGCATAGCCTTTGATTCATTATTTCTTTGAAGTCTTTGGCAGTATTTCCATGACCATACATATTATATCAAGTTGTCATCAATGACAATACAATACATTAACTGATTTAATGTCTTGCATGATCATCAACTTAACATCTTCAAACATTCAATCAGTTACATATCATCATATGGTTTCATATCCAGTTTGTTTGGGATCATTTGTTTTTTTTTGTGAAAGATATTTGATGCCCTAGTAGGAAGAGCTTATGGATTTTTAAGTTTTGGGAACAATAAATTGGGTCTCGAGACAGAGACCATAACTTTTAAATGAACTATTGGATTTCCCTAAATTTTGGATATGATTTAGAAACCCTAGTTATAAAAGCTCCACTGGAGATATTTACAAGATGAGGTATCTAATTAAAATGGTGAATAACAAATTTCAGGGTTGACAAACTATCACAACTAGGACATATTTGGAAGTTTTTGATTGAATTTACTTTGTATTTGAATTATTGCATGAAACATGAAATGGATGCTTAGAAGGTTTGGATCCTGATGAAGGATTGATGATTGTGAAGATGATTTGATTTGATGATATTTATTTTGTTAAGTGATTAAATATGCCTCTAATATGATGAATTTGTTGATGAATTTATTGAAATGGTTGATTGGATCAGATAGATCCTAGAAGTTTGGTTGAGTTTAAATATGTTCTGCATCAATAATTATGCATTTGTACAATACTAAGAGTGATTTAAAATATTCACATAAGATTTGGAAGGAAAAAATTTTAAAATGAGTCCACCAAGGATCAATTTTGTTGATTCTAAAGTCCACATATCATAAGGGGTGAGGCTAGTATCATGGCCTAAGAGACTTTGGTAGAATGGATAACACTCAGTCTTTAACTCTTAGATGAAGAAGTTTCAACCTTTGACTTTTCCTTCTATATCAGGTCGCTAGATGATTGTGGGTTTGATAAAATCCCTCCAACAAAAAAATGTGATTTTTTTTTATCATTTTTATATTTTTATATAATATCATTATAAAGAAATATATAAGTTTTGAGTAATATTCTTTTATATTTTATTGTCATGTCTTGAAAATTAGGTTTGGTAAAGGATATTATGTGTACAACTATGGGTCTTGATTCTTTTCGAGGCCATTTTAGACACCTCAACAAAAATCATGTTGATGTGGTGACATATTTGACCATGTGGACTTGAAACCAATTTTTTAAGTAGGAGACTTGATAAGTAAGTAGTTCTACAATATTGAGAGTGCTTTGAATTATTCATATAAGATTTTTCAAGGCACAAATTTTTGAATGAGACCACTAAGGATTAATTTTATTGAGTGCATAGTCCACATAGTATAATGATTGAGGCCAAGATCATGGCCTAAGTGACTTTGGAAAAGTAGATACCTCTCAGTTTTTAACTCTTAAATGAAGAGGTTTTAACTTATGACTTGTGCTTCCATATCGGGTAGCTAGATAATTTTGGGTTTCATAAAATCCCTTCGATAAAAAATTGAGTTTTTAAATCATATAATATTATCAAAAAGTAATATATAAACTTTGTTTATGCTAAGGGTTAAGCCCTTTTTTGGTCTTCTATCTTCTCTGATAGAATGTTGTTGTTTTGGTCTTATATGCTTGTCTTTTATCTCTATTATCTGGGATAATTTTAGATTTTTTGGGTCCCTTCAAAACCTATTTTTACCTTAATCAAAAAATTTGTTTATGCTAAAAAATACTCTAGATGGAGCATGAAATTGCATAGTGCATAATATTCTCCAAATAGAACTGTCATAAGTTTTCAAAAAACCCACTATTTTCCATGCAGGAAAACCAAATACCACTTGGCACAAACATTGGCAAGGAAAACAAATCAATCCTCCTCAATAGAACATTAGGAAGGTTTGGTAGTGATAGCATAAACAAGGACTTTCTAATTGAAGAAATCATAACAAGCATTTTTTAATAAACTCCTTCAATAATGAATTTGCTAAGCCTGGGTTTGGGAGGACTTGGCATAAAGATAGAAATCAACAACACAAATAGGAGGCTAGGGCTAGAGGCAATAGTAGAGCCTTGATTATCATGTCTAAAATTATTAATCATATCTAGGAACACCTTCAAAGTTGTACCCTATTTTCCAAATGGTGTAGAGCAAGATGCCCTCCAGGGAGGATTGCAAACTAGTGGATGGAGACATTGAACAAGAACTCTTCAATATTGAATGTTTGAATGAATTCCTAAAAGGAGACATTTTGAATGGCAAGCCTCTCTTTCCTAGGGTTTTAGTTTCTACCATGTAGAATGAAAACAAAACTTTTATCCAAGTAAGCATACCCTGAATATGAAGGCATTATATTTTTCCACTAGTATACACAAGGAAAAACATGATCTACATCATTGGTTTACACTACACTGATGGACAAGGAACAACACTACCCGACGCCAAGGTTACCCGATACTGCCAAGTTCAAAGCATCCTGACAAATAGTATTTAGTGTTACCCGATGACAAAATGATTAAAGGAACCCGATGAGTAACAACAGTGCAACCCGACTGAACAGCAAAGAGAGGAACCCGATAGATGAAGGGAACCCGACGATCAGTTCAACAAAGGAACACCGACAAAATTTTAGTTCAACCCAACGACCAAGAATTGACAGTCAATTACATCCCGCAAAAAGTGGATCTAACTTTCCACGTCAGATAAATCACTGAAGTTGTATATATAGCTTCTTGATTTGTTTTTAAAACCATTATGTGTAGAGGAAGGAATGTATTTATTATTATTTTAATTAGTTTTAATGATTTAAAACATGCAAACTAAAGATCAAGGTCAAGTTGTAAACCTTGGATCTAAGAGTTAACATTGTAATGTGTGATTCTAAGATAGGTCAAATAATTGTATAAATAGATGCTCAATCTATTGTAAACATGTTGTTGTTCGATGAAGATTGTAGCCATGGAGAGCATCTAAGAACTAGACAAGAGATTTCATGCACAAGGATAGAAATAGATCAAATCAGTTTCAAGAACAAGAACATAGGCTACTGACGAGCAGAGAAAGGTATTAATCAGTCACTTAAGGTGATATTATTATTATGAGAGCTTTAATGGATCTGTGATCAACAATTTTAGATTGCATACAGTCAGGTCAATTGTATGTACTCATTCTAACAAGTGTAGTACACTTAAGAAATCCTTTCAGAAAGGTGGACCTAATAGTCCTATTGTAAATATCTTAACTAAGTGCACACTTAAATCAGTGTTGCTAAAGCTCTTAACAAAGTAGATCTTAACAAGTCTCCACTTTAATAATCCTAACAGGGTAGATCATTAGAAGTGATAAATTGTAAGCCTTTACCAACTCCCTTCCATTTTGCAGATAGTGAAGTTTTGTGGGTGCCATCCCCACCGCAGTTTTTACTTCCTAACAGGAGTTTTCTGCTATATCATATCTTGTGTTATGTGTTTATTAATTTCATGAATATTCTATGAATGTTGCAAAAAATTAAAGATTATGAATTAATTTTACATGCATAAGAAAGAACAACAGTAATGGTTGGTAATACAATAAAGAATGATTGCTAATGATTAATGGTGAAAATTTTAAAAGTTTTAGAGGTACTTATTCACCCCTCCCCTCTCAGTACTACTTATCATTAATCCCAAATATTGGTATCAAATCTAAGTCTCTTCTTGAAAAGCTTAAAGGCTTAACAGCAAAGATCATACAATGGAGAAGTACAAACTTGATAAGAATATTGAGAATAAAAAGCTTGAGATAAAAATATTCTATGAACAGTATAAAGAAGTGACAATCAAGATGAGAGAGTTGTTGGATGAGAGGAAAGGTATGGAAAATTGGAGTAATGAAAAAGATTATGAAGAAGAAGAGATTCCAGATTTATTTGAATCTTCAGGATCAAATACAAGTAATGTATCAGATGCATCATAAGAGAACATCACAAATCTGAAGGAGATCAATCAACACCTGAAAGAACAAATAAAGATGTTGCAAATCAGTCAAGAGACCCAGATGGTGAGAATGATTGATGTGGTGAGTTCTTCTAGACAAGCTAAAATAGAAAGAACACTTGCTATTGATGACAAAAGGAATATTACAGAGAAACTACAAGAAAAGGAGTTAGAAATTTAAAGACATGTTGAGAATCACCATGAGATTACAAATTAGATTATTCTAATGAGTCAAGAAGCAAACAGAATGAATATAGAACTCATTGAAAGAGAACAAGATATCGGTGAACTAAGAGAAGAGAATGAAAAACTAAAGCATGAGGTTAGAATTTAGTAACAACATAATGAAGTTATCAGAAAGGATGAAGAGAGCAATAAAAGAATGGATGACTTTCTTGAAGGACATCGAAGAGTCAACAACAACAATAGTCTAAGCTTTACCAAAAATGGAGAATCATCAAATCAAGCCAATACAAAGAATGTCTATGAAAATCCAAGACCAAGAAAGATAACATGCAAGCACTGTGGAAAGCAAGGCCACACATAAAATGTATGCCGAGGAAAAATGATAGTTATTCCTAAATCTACATCTTCATTCATAGGATTCTATTATAAATGTAACAAGAAATGACATAAAGCTTATGAATGTAAGTCTAAGATGGATCAACCAAAGAAGGAAAACTACATGGAAAAATACTTTCCTACATGCAAGATGAATGGGCACACAAGCCTTGAATGTTGGAAAAAGAAAAGGAAAGCATGGAAGCCTAAAGGTCAAGAAAATCCCTATCAACCAAAGAGAATTGGTAATCAATATGTATGGGACTACAATACATGGAAAAACTATACAACATGTGGTAGATATGGTCACATTAATGAAAAATGCATGAGGGCATGGACCAAAAGGTCTAGAGGCTGGTCAAACCCCAGAATGGCATGCTTACATTGTCACAAAGTTGGTCATCTCAAGAAAGATTGCAAAGAATGAATGATAGAGACAAGCACATACCCCAATGGAAACACCATTAAAGATATCCAAAGGGCTAGAGACAAAATGTGGAGAAAAGATTCAAGAAATGATGAAGCTTGACCAAGCAATGCAAATGGTGACAGCCCATTCACTAGATCTGGTGACATCATCACCCCCACTTGAGCTGAACAAGTAAATATGGAACTGCACTACACCAAGTCATATTTTGCATCAGTTCCATTATACAAATTGATAGATAGTCAAAATATACATAATAAAGATGCATACTATGTTACTAGTTACAATTCTGAGAAAACAACCCTATTGATATACACATACAAAAAATCATCAGTGAACATAACGGATGAACTATTTACACTTACCAAAAATTGTTGGTCAACACAGAAAATGGTTAAATTACCAATGTAACTCGACACTCGTTGGTAAGGAAGCAAAGTTACAAAGTTGTCATGATAGAATATTGATATCCGTTGGTAAAAGAAAAATTGCTAATAGCTATCCCGAGCAACCTAAAAAAACTGACGATGATTATGAAATTCTTCCCGATGAACTCTGTCTTCATGTCCCGATGAGTCATTGAGCATTTATGACAAAGACTTAGGGAAAAAAGTCTATAAATAGATGATGGGAGCACTTTATTTTGCACCCTCGATATGAAGAGAAAAGCATAGTAAAAAATAGAGCAATTAAAGAGCATTCGGCAGAGCAACCTCAACTCGATCCACACACAGCAAACATATCATTTACCATTATCACGGATTGAAGTAAGTACCGAGGGGACCAAAAGTACTTTGTCTTTATTTATCAAGGAAGCCCTAAATTTAAAGAAAGCTCTAAAACTTGAAAAATGATGGCAACCACATCAAGAACCGCTAAGATCGAGAGTGATAAGAAGAATGTGGTTAGGTTAATCAAGAATAGCACCTGTGTAGAGCCCAAATACAAGATATTCCTAGAGATTGCATCACAACCTAATGAAAATGACATGTGCTCTAAGATTCCACCTAGGGTTTTGCTTATAAAAGACGTTAGGTCTTATATTCACTGCAAGATCATCAAGATAGGTGATCTAGAGATGGATGAAGCTTATAAGAAGCTTTGTGATGTAGAAGGCAACCTGAAGGAAGAGCACAAATAATTAGAGGTTAAAGGGATAACTAATGCCTTATATTTCATGAGGGACTTCAAAACTGACTGGATCAGATCGGTACTTAGCAGAATGTACGACCAGAAGTTATCGTTAGATAAACCAAAGCAAATCACTAAGGTTTTCCTTCACACTGTCACTGGTTATGCAATAACTGATAAGCCTAAGGGTCACAAACATCCTTCTAGGAAAGAAGTTGAAAAAGTTACTAAAGCTGAATGGGATAACAAAGGTTTGAAAGTGTAACATATAAAAATGTGTGTGAATGATGTTATTAAAATGTAAAGGAGGAAAAATGTGGTTTAAGGAGAGGGTTTGAATTGTTAATCATTATTTGTGTTGATTTCCTTAACTCCACTTCACACTTACTTGAATTTGATTGATTGTATTTTGCAATTGTGATTATGATTAAGGGAAGATAAGATGCTCCTTTCTTTCACCCTCAAATACACAAATAGGAGATCCAATTTTGATCAACCCTAAAGGGTTAATACACAAATGAATCCACTATTTGGAAAGAGAC
>MU224056.1:1056528-1079028 GCA_018584345.1 Thuja plicata | reverse complement strand
TTGCATATAGTCAGGTCAATCATATGTACTCATTCTAACAAGTGTAGTACACTTAAGAAATCCTTTCAAGAAAGGTGGACCTAACAGTCCTATTGTAAATCTCTTAACCAAGTGCACACTTAAATCAATGTTGCTAAACCTCTTAACATAGTAGAACTTAACAGGTCTCCACTTTAATACTCCTAACAGGGTAGATCATCATAAGTGATCAATTGTAAGCCTTTATCTGCTCCCTTCCATTCTGCAGATAGTGAAGTTTTGTGGGTGCCATCCCCATCACAGTTTTTACTTCCTAACAGGAGTTTTCTATGATATCATATCTTGTGTTATGTGTTTATTACTTTCATGAAGGTTTCTATGAATGTTGCAAACAATTAAAGATTATGCATTAATGTTACATGCATAAGAAAGAACAATAGTAATGGTCGGTAATACAATAAAAATGATTGCTATGATGAATGGTGAAAAGAGTAAAAAGTTTTAGAGGTATTAATTCACCCCTCCTCTCTCAGTACTACTTATCATTAATCCCAATAGAATAAAATTCCCAAATGGATCAAGTGAAAAATTGTCATTGAAATTGGTGTATAGAGACTGTAGCAAGAATTGAGGAGTTGGGATATTTTATTGGTGTAGAGGAAAACTTATTTTTCTAAAAATTAAGAGCAGAACCAAAAATCTGTCAATGTAGACTACGAATTGAATACCCTAGACAACTTGGAAATAATAACAAAAAAGGTAGATGTTTCCAATTCATAGTATTCAATGAAGATTCAAGAGGAGGAATATGCATACTAGGGCCAATATTTCAAACCAATTATTTGACACATGAAAACAAAAAAATAATAAAACCCCTAACACCTTTAAGGATTTGTCAATAGTCAGGTTCCATACTAAAATTATGAATCCAAAAAAGGGAAAGATGTCCATGGGAGAGCTAGAAGAGGAAAAAACACTAAAATGAGGAGGCTACCACCTAGTCTCCCCCCTCTAAAAAAAAAAAACACCATAAGAGATACAGTGATATTTGACAAGGTCGCTGGTTGCCAATTCCAGCTAGAGAGAATTGAAAGAGATAAAAAATAGATTTTTAAACCTACTAAAAGAATTCAAATTCACTTTGAAATACCATAAATTTGCAGATGATAGAGGTAGAAAGTGTTAACAATTATCTTATCCATAATAAGTCCCAACTAGTTGCCCCTAGAAGCCAGCATTCACCCTTGTTTAGTTTATGATCATTATCACATTAAGCTCACTATATGGTGGATGCAAAGACTACTACGTCTCCATTCAAGTTTGAAAACATGTGGTTTAATGTGATGAATATTTTTTGAACTTAATAGAAGCTTGGTGGAATGAATAATGATTTGAGGGATCAAATTTGTTTTTCTTTGTCTCTAAACTAAAAGATGACAAACAAAGATTGTTCAAATAGAATAAGGAACATTTTAAGAACATATTCTCTACCAAAAATCAAATTGAAGAAGAACTAGATAAGCTGAATGAGGAATTCATTGAAAATGGCATGTCATAGGAAAATTATTTAAGAAGAAAATAATTAACAAGGGAATACAAAGATGCTATTTAAAATTAAAGAGGAGATATTTAGGAAACATAAATCTAGAGATACATGGATTGAAGCAGGAGACAAGCACCAAGTAATTTCATAAAATTTAAAAATAGCATAGAGATTTGAATAGGATTTAAAGATTGGAAAATGAGGATGGATCACATTTGGAGGAGCCCAAAGAAATTAGGGACAAGGTTTTGATTTACTACTGTGCATTGTTAAATAGATAAGAGGATTCTAATCTCTTAGATCATCACTTATTGATTTATTCTCAAGTAAGATGTATTTATTTTCCCCTAATGTCTATCAAGGAAAAAAGTTATTATGAGAGGATGAATGAAATGATGGGCTAGAAATGGATAAGTGAAGGATGGAGGAAGCTTGTTTTTTCAAGGACTATCTCACAATGGGATAATATGTTTATCCAAGCTGAGGGAATAAATATGGAAATTTAGGGAAATGACATGGTTAAAATAATGGCACGTGGTCCATAGAAATGGACATGTCAAGAGGTTTTTGAATTTTTTTTGCATTTTATGTCCTTAGTTTTAATCAAGATCAAGGGGTCAATTAGGATATGTTGAAGGTATGATATGGATAGGATAAGAAAGATCAATGGTTATAATGGATTATGGATACAAGAAATGGATAAAAAAAGGGTGATAATGTTTGAAAGGAGTGGATAAGGTAAATTTGATACAACACATGTGTTACAAATATGGCATATTGGTTGTCATTGATGTCAAACTTGTTGGAAGAAGTAATAGTGGTGGAACTATCAAGAAGGATGGTGTTTTGATATCATGTCTATGCTATATTCAAATCAATTAATCAAGTAAGGGTGGCAAGAATCATGAGATAATTTACTTTAATAATGTACATATTTATACACATGTTCTCCTCAGGTCTAGAAGACGTTCTTATAAGCATATTTGTTCCTCTTCAGATACTACTGTTGTGATGTGGATTCTCTACTACTCTCGTACTCGGGTCGGGTATTTATACAATTAGAACTTTGTATTGATATGCCTTTAGAATGATATTACTACTTGCCTAGTGATGTTCATTTTGGTTTAGAAGAAGCCTTTGGTCTATGTTGTTTGGATGTTATCTTTGCAGTTTTGGACAATATGAACTATATACCCGTGGGGTCTTCACTAAAGGGGCAATAAAATACCACATGCATTCATAGTAGGGGGTTTAAAATGGAAAATAAAAGGGGAAATATATTTCCTAAATAGGGGGGAAGGGTTTTTTTTGGGATGGCGAGTGGGGGGTTATATAGGAAAATAGGTGTGAGGGGTATTGGGTGGGTATTGGAGGGGGTGGAAAAAAGGAGTTTGGGGCAATAGTTTTTGAAAATAGGGGGACTCTTTAGTATTCCATGAATGCATGTGCTATGATTCAAATTAAATAAGTGAAGCCCCCGTATTTATATCTTTTAATGTCATTAATGTCATTCATCCTTGTCTTGGAATTAATGTTTGGATATTGTAATCATAGAAGGTTGAGATGATGTTTGATGAAGAATATTTGAAAATGTTCAATTGTGCAAGTTGTTGGTACAAATACTTCTTATTATTTTCAAAATGGTTATTTGAGGACAAGGTTATTACTCTGGTTTTGTTCTTTGGCAAAGTTGCACGCTCTGTCAGACTAGTCTGAAGTATGGTTGATGTCCTCCAAATATAATTGGTTATAGTATGTGAAGAATAATGGTCATACTTCCTCATACTATATAGTTTTGGGGGATATTCATGGTTCGTGAGCGATCTCTAATGTTGTATACTCAATATGTTTAGTTTTGTTATGTTTATGCGTATCTGAACGTACTACCTCATCTAGGATCATTCTTTCAATTTGGATATACTTCACAATTAAGGTTGAAAGGTTAATTTGGGACTCACCATGATGTATGGAGATCTACATGCTTCTAGAGTAGTTTGAAAGATGTTCTTTGGCTAACTAGTTCTAACTGCCTATTCACATATTATATTTTGGTGATGGCCTTAGTTGGTGTGCAAACCATTGGATATATCTTAAAATAATGAGTTAAGAAATATTTGGGTCCTCTCCTTCTCTTAGGATGGACCACTTCATATATCTTGGGTCTAAATGATTTATTGTTTTATCTTGGATAAGGACAAATTGCAGTTAATATTTTAATGGTTTATCTTATATTTAAGAAATGCAATTTAAAAGTAGACGTGTGTGTATAGTTAAGAAACAGATATGAGAAAGAAGAGTATTGTATACTATTGATTATAAATTTGAGCTTAAAGGATATATATTTAGAGACAACATTTTTCTAACTAGAAGCCTAGGCTTAAAATAAATATATTCAAGATAGTGTGTTGTTGATCAAGAATCTGAGCCTAAAGAAATATATTCAAAAGATTAAGTGTTGTTGATTCTTGTTTAGGATTCTTCTCAAATATACTCTAAGATTCATGTTGTTATATGATAGTAATTTTTTTGGAAGATAATTTTTTTTATCTTGTCATGATAGAGTGATTTTCAGTTGCACAAGTATTTTATATCTTTTCCTAAGGCAGTGAGGTTTAGTTGTGCAAGTTCAAGCAGTGAGTCTAATCATTGTAGGAGAAGTTGGCTCCATATGTGAGATAGGAAGTATTGTAATCAATAGTGAGCACAAAATTGATGTCTATTATGTTAAAGGATTGAGATATAACATTATCTTTATATGCATCCAATCCCAAGTTTGGAGCCTCTTCATTTTTTGATGTATTTCCTTCATGACTATATTGGGTTAGATCTCCTCTCCTAGTGTTCTCCTCTTGTCTTCTTGGTGATGGATTTTCTTGACTATCTTTTTTCTTCTTTTCTCTCCAAGATTATTTAGCCCTAGAAGTAGTTGGAAGTCCACCTTACAATTCAACTTTAGGATGCTCTTTCACTCTAGATATGGTATTCATATTGAAGAAAATAAATCTGTATTACTCAACACTGATTCCAGACATTTCTTTAAGTCGCCACCCAACACAAGTTTGGGGAAAATACAATACTAGATAATATGAATACTGCAAGAGTAACTCTGATCTTTCAAAGCTAAACTCCCCAGTAGAGTCATCATCTTGTCATTTTTTAAAACTTTTACGCTATGAAAAGCAACCAATATAACTTAAGACTTATATTAGGACTGGTTAACTCCAAGTGTGAAAGCTCTGTAAAATAACTGGACCAACTATAGGGACAAGACTTCCCTCTACACTTTTGGCTCTGCAAAACCAAGGTGGGTACACCTAATACAAATAAACTTTACTCTTTATAATACTTCTACTTTGGATTTTAACAATAGATAAATGGTAATAACGTATGAAATGATAACCACTCATTCAATGACTCTTCACTACCATGCAGGACACACAACCAACAACCACAAAAATCAAAAGGGACTGAAATGGTATTGGTGTTTTTGATAGGGAAAAATATAGCCAAACCTATTCAGATATGTATCAATGTAGAAAATACTAATTAGTGATCAGTGCTTTATCCATTAGGCAATTTTTTTAGTTCAAATACATGACAAAGAAAACTAACTATTGTCAAGGAATCAAAACCATAAATACAAATAAATCAGATCAAACACTTCTTATAAGATCCTTCTGTAGACAAACCCAAAGAACCTATGTCATATCCAAAGCATTATTTGATTTGATCCTAGATCAATACTAAAGATTAATGACATGTACACTGATATATTCCATGTAATGAATCAGAAGATTCACAACTCAACAGGTAAGCACCAAAGAGAGACTTAAATCTAAGATACTATATTAAGTACAAAAAATCCAATTTCAATTCCAAAATGCATCAAAACACATGCCACTTCAACAAATGCAAAATACCTGCAACTTTATATTATATGATAATACTCTCTACATATGCATCTTCTATACTCACTAGAAATAGTAAACAATTCTATGCCTTATGTCACTTGCCCAAAAAATTTCCAGATTCCACTAAATGATCTTGGAAGCATTTTATAGGCTAAGGACTGCAAAAAGCTTTGGATCATTTAGGGTCAAGGCTCAACTAATTAAAAAAATACATGATAGAAGAATTTAATTCATCTCAACAACCAAGAAGCTCTATCATTAGCAAGTTGAAACATTTTGATGGTCCATTCTGTTGAGAAATCTGATCTAGCCACCATCCACTTGGGAAACTGTAGAATACAACCCTATCAAAGGAATAATAGATGGAATTATTAGCCTGCATTAATTATCTTGGGAATACTTTGCCTTTTTAGGACTACAGAAAGCCAATTATCTTCTCTTGAGAAGCTCAGGATACTCAAAAACATATCTGATCTGCACCTATAGAATTCTGGAAAAGACACTTAGAAACATATAAGGGTTTAAACTAATAAACAAATCAATCAAAAACCCTAAAGAGATAATCTCTTCATAAATGCATTAATAATCACTAGAATCTTTTTCTTACAACATCCAACAGTTGTTTAGATCAAAACTAGAAAATCAAATTGTTTCATTAAATGCTCTGTGATAAGATGACACATTTCACCTCTTAAAAACCCTGAGAAACAAAATTGAAAATTTGAAAAGTGGTTAAACTGTCATAGGCAGCATGGAAATCAGTATCAATGACCCATATTTGAACCTTTTATGTCTTTAAAACATGATCGTAGATCTTCTTTAAGTCATCCAGGCAAGAATCTTAGATCAGATCCTGCCAGGTGTCACACAGGCGCAATGCCTCAAACATTATCTTCCCCGCATCTTTAACTTAAGGAAAAACACTCACCCTTAGATCTTATTTAACTTGAATACAACTTACCTAACCACCACTTTACTGACCACATGTCCTACCTCCCAGATAGGACACATGTCATACATGCACAATTCCTTAATGATTAATCACCTTTCATCTCTGGCCCAAGGCAATACACCAACCACATGATTAGATTTAACATAAATGCCTTTTACTTTACTCCCAACACTAACCCGGACCCAGTGGGATACGTGGTGCAAGAGCGCAATGCCTTGATGATTAATCTGACTGCATCTCTGCTTCAAGGATTTACGCTATTTGTAAGATATTGTGAGACCTAACCATTAGTTAATTGACTTCAAACGGGCCCCAAATATGACAAATGACACACGTCAAGATGGTGCAATTTCTTGAGCAGTATCACTAGCACATCTTGAGGTTAAGGCAAAGTGCCCACCACTAGTTGAAAAGAAACTTGATTGACCTTTAATTTCATTACTTTGTCACTGATCCGACCTTGCCAAGTGCATGTGGTGACCAAGCGCAATGCCTTGAACACTAACTATCATTCATCTTTCACCTAAGGCAAAGCGCTAGCCACAATATCTTAAAAAACATATTGCCTCTTTAACTTCTTTAAAAACCTAGGACCCAACAATTAGATCAAGTCAAGTGTCACATGGGCGCAATGGCTTAATGGTTAACTACCTTCATCTTTGTGTTTGAGCCTTAGCGCCGACCATCAGATCTAACTTCAAAACTGTACCTAGCCTCTTAACTAGCCTTTAACTCTAAGTATCTCAATTCCCTATATCTCCAAGTCACTAAATACATTACTTAACTCTAGTCACATCTAAAGATCTAGCACACACCATACGATCTAAAAAACATCAACGGAGCTTGCCAAATCTTTGAAGGAAAGAAAGAATTTAAATTTTATCTAGATATTCAATGCTGGCCATAGATCATTATCCTTATCAACTATACAGATTCTATCTCTACAAACTCCACTTAACTTTGAGTTACCTTGGCTTGACTCTGATCAAATCTGGAGATTCAGAGATAATGCTATCTCTAAGTTGCTGAAAGAAATCATTGACCCAGAGTTTATCTGGAGATTACACACACACCACAAGATCAAAACTTGATCCATAGTCCTCGCTAAATATATGAATAAAATATTTACCTTGGCTTTGATCTAGAGTGATGAACTATAACTGATTGAATGTTTTAAGATGATAAGTTCATGATCATCGAGCTGCAGAAAGTAAATGCAAGACATTAAATCAGTTAATGTATTGTATTGTCATTGATGTCAACTTGATACTATCTGATTGGTCATATACATATTGTCATGGACTTCAAGAAATCAAAGAGCTAAAGTTTATGTTATTGGTAAACATGAAAAGCCAGTGTACACCGATTGATAGTAAACACCGATGGATAGTGCACACCGACGGATAGAGAACCCTGAGAATTCATAGTGGATACCAAGCACCGCAACACCGAGCATAACTAAAGGTAATTCCCGATGACAACTAGAGTCAATGACCAAGCTAACTGAAGATTTTTCACTGAAATCAACTGAAGTTTGGAAACGAAAAAACACTTAGCTTGCAGGAGCTATATTTAGAGTTAACTGATTGATTGCTTTATTTTCATTGATCAGATAAACTAAGGATAAGGAGATTTAAAGCATAGAAAACAAAGAGAGATTTGTAGAATAAATATAAAGTAAAGCTTTAAATATTAAGCAATGCATGGCAAGATTTGCAGATCAAGAAATCTATCTACGTCAAGAACAAGAAAGACAAGGACAAAAAATGGTGAAATCATGTCTATATAAAGAGACAAGTAATTCTTTATGAAACAAGGAATGATGAATATAATTTTGGTGAAGATAGAAGTCTTCATGAAGATCTGATCATACAGGCTAAAAAATAGAGCTAAGGAAATTCTGCAGACACCAAGCAACAACATTCACCAAGCAGAAAGAACAAAGAGGGTAGCAAAGGAATTGAAGGGAACATTGATCAAAGAGGTATTATGGACTTACAATAGATCTGATAATCTAAAAATTTAAGTTGTATTGTTGAATAGATCATTTACTATTTCAGTTTAACCATTGATTCAAAAAATCTCTTAACCGAGTGGGATTTAACAGTCCTTAATGTATTGAGATACTCAAGAGTATCAAAAGGTTTTTTCTTGTTGATAGCATAGTGAATTCCCAAGGCAAAAAGACTAACCAATTGTTTTAAATCCTCAAACAAGGTCACACTTAACAGTGTGTTTGTAACCTTTAACAAGGTTGTCTCTTCACCGAGCTCACTTCAGAAGAGTGAAAATTTTGGGTTACCGGTCCCAAGTAGTTTTTCCCTTAACAGGGTTTCCACATTAAAAATACATGTGTCAAATGTGTATATGGTTCATTGCTTTGATTTTTTTCTTTATACATTAATAAAGCATGATTGGTTGGTAAACACTAAGTTTATTTACTAGCATTCTGTAAAGCTTAAGAAAAGGATAAACAATATATTAACCGAGCAGTATATATATGTTAGATTTACACAAGGCATACATCTTATAGGAATGAAGATAACTAGAGGTGTTATATATGTGATATAAATTTTTGGTTGGATTATTGGATTAATTTTTGAGGCCATTGATTCATCCCCCCTCTCATTTATTCTAACAATTGGTATCAGAGCTAGTGTGCTTGGAAGAGAGTTTAAAGACTCAAGCTAAAGATCACATGATGAGTAGAAGGGATGTTCCTAAGTTGAACAAAGACAACTTTGCATCATGGAAAATCATGATAAGACTCCACCTATCAGGTATTGGAAATGATGTCACACAGTACTTGGATACTAAATTTGTTTTACCTACTGGACCTCTGACAGTTGATCAATTGAGAGAGAAACATGAACACAATTCTATGATGATAGAAATTGCTTCCTCACTCTCCAATGCTGAATTTGAAGATGTCAAATCATGCACCACTGCAAATAAAATGTGGGAAAAAATCAAGCTAGTACATGGAGGAGATAAAAATGTGCTTAGAGCTAAGGCTGAAAGCCTAAGAGGAAAGTTTTATGACCTAAGAATGAATGAAGGAGAAAACATCACTTAGTACAGTATCAGAATCAAAGAGGTTGTTAATGCTATCCGAGGAGTAGGAGGTGTACTTGAAGAAGAAATAGTGGTAAGTAAAATTATGAGAAGCTTACTACCTATTTATGCTATTAGAGTATCTGAAATTCAAGAAATGAGAGCAATAGAAAATAATAATGTTACTCTAGATAGAATGATTGGTAGAATTATTTCATTCAAGATGAATAACTTTGAAAATAGTGTCTTACCAACTATTGAGTCTGCATTCAAATATTCTCTAAAGATAAGAAAATCCAGTCATAAACACACTATGATAAATGATAGTGAAAGTGATAGTCATGAACAAGAACTTGATGAAATTAAAGCACTTATGGCTAGAATATTGCAGAGAGGCAAAGGTAGATACAAAAGTAAATTACCATTGGTATTTTTTGATTGCAAATAAATTGGACACTTTGCTGCTAGATGCCCTAACAAAAGAAAAGATGAAAGAAACAATGATAGATCTTATGAAAAGAAGTTTGATAGAGGTGATGACTGAGATTATTGAAGCAACTGACAATATGACAGAAGAGATAACCAAGACTACAAGGACAAAGGCAAGAATATTTGTTACTTGGATGAGAACAAAGCTAGAAATACTGACACCAAATCTGATGAAGATATTGAGGTAGTATTTGTTGCTATGAATGATGATTCAGACGAAGAAGAAAGGTATGTTGAAACTACACTCTTATCTAAGGTTAGTAAAAATGATGTTTGGATTATTTATAGTGGCTGTACTCACCACATGACTAGAGATAAAGAAAATTTTGAAACTTTTGAATATTATAATGGTGGATCAGTAATAATGGGTAATGACTCACCTTATTGAGTTGAAGTAAAAAGAACCATCATGTTGAATAATCTGATCAGATGTGAAAATGCATATTGGGTGAAAGGACTTAACTATAATCTATTGAGTGTTTCACAACTGAATAACACTGGTCATCGAGTTGCATTTGAGAACAAAAAGACAAAGATCTATAATGAAACAAGAAGGTTGATTGGAACTGGTGAACAAACTAAAGGTAACCTATTCTATCTTGATAAGATTGAGACCAATTATTTACTGGCTAGAAATGAAGACATTTGGTTGTGGCATAAAAGGTTATGTCATGTGAATTTTGACAACATGGTTAGGATAAGCAAGAGGAGAAAGCTAAGAGGCTTACCGAGCATGTCAAAAACCGACCATGTCATGTGTAAGAATCATCAAAAAGGAAAAAATGACAAAGTCTAGTTTCAAGAGAAAAACCTACACATCTAATGCTATTCTAGAGTTAGTCCATACTGACTTATGTGGACCAGTGAGAACAAAGAACTATTATGGAGATAGATAATTCATTTTATTTGTTGATGATTATTCTAGAATCATGACTGTTATGTTCTTAAAATAAAATTTAGAAGCATTTAATATGTTTAAATGGTATAAAGCTATAGTTGAAAAACAAAGTGGAAAAGAACTGAAATGCTTAAGATCAGATAGAGGAGGAGAATTTATTTATGATGAATTCACTAAATTTTGTAATGAGCATGGAATTAAAAGACAAGTTTCTACACTGAGAACACCACAACAAAGTGGGATTGCTGAAAGAAGGAATAGATCAATTGTTGATTGTGCCAGAACACTGATGATTGAAAAAGGCATCACACAAAATTTTTGGAGAGAAGCTATCAATGTTTCTATCTATACACTGAACCGAGTTCAATTGAAGAAAGACACCAATAAGACACCTTATGAGCTATGGTATGGATACACACCTAATGTAAGTTACTTTTGAATTTTTGGAAGTCAATGTTATATTTTGAAATATGATAGAAATGGGAAACTTGATTCCAAAAGTGATAAAGGAATATTTCTAGGTTATTCTACCAAAGGCAAAGCTTATAAATGTCTTAAAAAATCCTTTAACAAAATAATTGAAAGTGCAAATGTCAAAGTGGATGAATTTGCTAAGAAAAATGATGAGGAAAGTAGAAAGTTACCATAAGATTACAACATATTTGTCTATAGTGAAGAACCTGACACCTTTCCTGAGCAATAATATATCACTACCGAGCGATAGAACAATGCAACCGAGCAACATGTTGCACACACTGAAAATTAGGAAATTTCTCACAATGATGAACTGAGCGATGAAGATCAAAATTAAGGTCAAGATGATGATCAGAATGATGAACAAAGATCTAAACCAGTACTTGCCAAGTATGTCAGAAGACACCATCCACAAGACCAAATCATAGGAGACAAAAGAGATGGAATGAGAACAAGAAATAAGTCACTAAACACTAGATGTTTGATTTGTGATTTTGAGCCTAAATATGTTAATACTGCACTTGAGAAACAAGGATGGGTTAGTGCAATGAATGAGGAGATTGAATAGATTGATAAGAAAATAACATAGACATTAGTACCAAGACCAAATGAAAATCATAGGTACCAAATGGATATTTAGAAACAAACTAAATGAGAATGGAGAAGTCACAAGGAACAAAGTAAGACTGGTATGCAAATGGTATGCACAAGAAGAAGGTATTGACTATAGAGAAACCTTTGCACCCATTGATAGACTAGAAGGAGTAAGAATTCTACTTGCTTATGCTTCTTTCAAAGGATTCAAATTATACCAAATGGATGTAAAATCTACATTTCTGAATGGAATACTAGAAGAAGAGGTATACATTGAACAACCTGAAGGTTTTATTGATCCTAGCAAAAGAAACATGGTTTTTAGTATACACAAAGCCTCATATAGATTGAAACAAGCACTAAGAGCATGGTATGAAAGAATTCACTCTTATCTCATAAGTATTGGATTTGTAAAAACAAGTGATAACAATAATATGTATTTAAAATAAGATAATGATGATAACATTCTGATTGCTAAGATATTTGTTGATGATATCATATTTAGAGGTGATGATATGTTATGAAAATCATTGACCGATGAAATGAGAAAAGAATTTGAGATGTCAATGTTTGGGGAGATCAAATTTTTTCTTGGTATACAAATTCTACAACAGGATGAAGGCATCTACAATTCAAATACATCAAAGAAGTTTTGAAGATATTCAAAATGGAGGACTCCAAACCAATTGGAAAACCTATGGCAACCAGATGCAAATTGACAAAGGAAGACAAGTAAACCAAGGTAAATCAAACCTTATATAGATCTATGATTGACAAACTAATTTATGTTTTACATACTAGACCAGATATAACACATGCAGTTGTTATAGTTGCAATATTATCTACTAATCCCAAGGAATCACACATGACTACTGTTAAAAGAATTCTGAGATATCTAAAAAATATCGAAGACTATGGTCTGTGGTATAATAAAGAAGGAAAATTTGAGCTTCAAGTCTATATAGATGTTGATTGGGCTGGAAACATAGATGATAGAAAGAGCATTATAAGAGGAGCATTATTTATGGGTGAAAGAATTGTCACATGGATAAGTAAAAAGCAAGGATGCATATCTCAATCCACTGTAGAAGTAGAATATGTGGCTGCTACTGCAACTTGCTCTAACATTGCATGGATCAAGAAATTACTAAAAAGTATGAACATGAAAATTCTTGAACCAGTAATTATCTATTCTGATAATACAAGTGCTATCAAAATCTCAAAGAACCATGTAATGCATGCTAAGACAAAGCACATTGCTATTAAGTATCATTAATCTAGGGAAAAAGTACAAGAGAAAGAGGTGATACTGGAATATGTACAATCCAAAGAACAATTAGTAGACATATTTATAAAGCCATTTCCAAAAGATACATTTGAGTACCTAAGGAAGAGACTAGGGGTCCAACCCTTGTCTACTGGTCACTAAGATGACTAGAAGGCTGCATAAACCTACACATTATCAGAAGATCAATCATGTTGATGCAAGCAAAGCTATGGACTGCAATGATATATTAGTACAAGAAGGTACTTATCTAAACTGAACACTAGAGAAATTGTTGGCTACTACAGAGCTGTATTGTTGATGGACAGGAGAGAGATACTTTTTTTTTTGACATTGTTGTCAAAGGGAGAGATGTACTCAATGAATATATCCATATGAAATATCTATCTTGATCATCCAAAGGGAGAGAAGATAAATATCTATCAGGGAGAGGAACAGTCAAAGGGAGCGAAAGATTCAAAGAAAACACCATCCATCCAAGGGAGAGAATTGGAGAAAAGTTAACACTGCATATCTCTCCAAAAAAGGGAGAAGAGATTCTACAACAAAGGGAGAGACAAAAGCAGAAGTTTCTACATCTATCCAGTAAAGGGAATGAATAATGAAGAGAATGCTCTACAAGAATCAAAACTAAGCTATAAGAGCTTACCGAGAGTTAGATATTTGTGTTGGTTATAAAACAATAAGTTTGGTATGTTATGTCATATTTCATATTGTTTTGATGCTATGTTTCCATCAATGCCAAAGGGAGAGATTAATGAGCTATAACGGATTGAATCTTTGAAGATGATAATTTTATGATCACCGTGTTATGCCTTGCATACCCGTCCCTACATTTTGTGGGAAAAATGTTTGGGGGTTGTTCCTTTTTCTTTTGTTTTCTTCCGACATTTTATTCCATGGGTTCGTTGTTCTCTTTTCTTTTTGGTTTCTCTCCCTATGGGACCTGGTCCTAGAGTGTTTTTGTTTCTTTATGCCAACCGGATTCTGGACTCTGAGATTCTTTTTTGTTACTTCCTCTTTTTTTAGAGGGTGTGGTTGCATGGGATCCTTAGGCCCAAAGTCTGGAGGCTTGCCTTTTCTTCTTGGGACTTGCACAAGGGAGCAGTGCATTTAAACCTAAGGGTATAAATAAAGTTTCACTTGTCATTTTTACATTTAGCACGAACAAATTAGCCAGAGCGATTAAGAGTGAATTTGTGCTATGTGTGATTTTGTTTGAGAGGTTTAACAGTGTTTAGCAGTGAAGTTGGTATTTGAGTTTGTGTGCGCTTTCAGCTTTCCTACAAGGTTTTTGGTGTTCATGGTCTACGAAGCTTCTTGGTTTGTAGATCACCGCCCGTGCTCCTCCTCCCATATTTCCTAGTTTCGAGGTAGGCCCTTTAGCTTTTTTCTGTCTCCTTTTTGCTTTGTTCTTTCTGTTCCTAGTTTTTGTTCTTGTTTTTGTTCATTTTCTATCTTTCATCTTTGTCGTTGCCTCTTGTTGGTAGGATGGCTCCAAAGGAAGGTTGTATGCCTTCCTTGCGCTATATTTTCCTATAAATAGTGTAAATTCTTGTAATTTCTATAAATAGTTGTAATTTGTGTAAATTGTTGTAGTTTCTCTATAAATTGTTAATAGTATGTAGAATAGGTTTGTTTCCTGTAAATTTTTCTATTCTTTGACTTCCCATGTAAATTGGGTCTGTATATTGGTTTGTATATTGTCATGTCCGACCCATCATATGGTGAGCTCACCGGGCTCTCTGCGTTGTTTACCCTAAGTTTTGATCTCGCCCACCTGGTGTCCACCTAGTTTGAACTTAGCACCTCATCTTTTCAAGCCATGGTGGTTTTCTCTCTTCTATGTCGCTTCATCATTGATGGCGGGATTAAACTCCCCATGTGTGAGCATTCAAAATCATCCCATTTGGCATTCAATTCATCCGTGTCTAGACATCTATCAACATTAATGCCATTACGCTATTTATAGCATGACCATGTGACAACCCACGTCAGCCTAGTACAGCTCAATGCCCGGTCACTTCGATAACGACTAATTTCTCTAGACTTTGGGTACTGAGAAGTCCCCAGGCATTCATCCCATTTGTCACATAAACTAGTATGCCCGGTCACTTCGATAATGACTAATTTCTCTAGACTTTGGGTGCTGAGAAGTCCCCAGGCATTCATCCCATTTGTCACATAAACTAGTATCCCGGGAACCCCCAGGTGTCGATCAAATTCCATGTAATTTTTTAATTGCTATATTTCCATATTTTGATGTAGGCTAATGCCTTTTGAACAGGTGCAAAATGGTGGTGAACTCTCTAGAGTCCATAAAATTGCTTTATATTTTATCACATATATTGACGGTTTCCCGATCTTGCAGGTTGTAGATCACCCAACAAACAATGTCTGAAGTAACAACTCCTCCTGGAAGTCCAGAACTCCCGACTACCTTCACTCGAGTGGCCATTAAGAAAAAGGTAGAGAAAATGCTGGCAAATCTCCCATTGACATCCAAATACCTGAGGGAAGGTGTCCTTGTGGGATCCAAAGTGGATTCCAAACTTCAGGATATTACTGACACAAAGGCCAAACTATGGGTAGAACTACAGGGCCTTGTCTAGACAATGTATCAACAATGATCTATCGAGGATGACATGGAAAAGAATGTGGCCACCTCTGGCATTATCAAAGATGCCTGTTTCCCCTGCTCATTGTAGGCACCAGAACTTATTCTCCACCTGGTGAAGCATGACAATGCACCCACCCGGGTGGTTTTGCTTGCTTCTTCCCTACCACTGAACTACCTAGCAACCATTGTGACTCTTGATGCTACCACCTTTTCTTTGAGACTAGGGATTCCCCAGTTTAGAAATACTACTGTACTGTCATCTCTCGGGCTACATCATTAAAGGATTTTGAGAAAGTTCCCCATCCTACCTAGCAGCATTTCAATTCTCACTGATTGAAGTCCCTGAGAAAGGACTACAAGAAAATGAAATTGGAGATCTCCCGTGGAGATTTCAAGGAATGTGTGCAGGCAGGGATCATCTTTGTGTGTAGGCTCTTCAGGGAACCCCATGCCAAAAAATTTTCAGCATGGATGTACTACTTTCTATATTGCATCACCACTCATGGACAAACCTTTGACTGGGTGACTATTATTGCCAACCATGTGGACTTTAAGCTGAGTAATGTCAGCCAAACATCAAAGTTCCACATGACTTTGTATGTATTATGGGCACTAGCACAACAAAGACCCACGCTCTAGGGTTTTCAAATAGTGGGCATTCTTGGGAATGGGCCTGGCCAGAATGCTCCATGGGACAATTATCCCTAGATCTAATGGGAAGCCATCTTCCCTAATTTTTGCCAGGTAAATGACACCTTCATTTACCACAACATTTTGACACTTACTCAGGATTTTGGGTACCAGCTATCCAAGGAAGAAATGACCTTGGTAAATTCTTACCGCAATTATTTTATTCAGTTTCAGCAATATTCTTACATTCAGATGACCAAGTTCTCTGGAAAGCCCTACCTACTCCCCAAGAATTGTGGGGATAGGATTATTATTTTGGAGTTCTGCAGGAAAATCCTAGAACTTTACGCAGTCTATGGAGTGAAGAACGTTACCTCCATCCCATTCTCAATTACTTGCAGGAACTATTCTTGCAGTCTTACAGTGGCCAAAGAGGCTGATAATGAGTTGAAGAATCTGGGACTGGCCAAGTTCCACCTGGAAAGGAACAATTTTGACCCTCTCAAAAAGATAAGTGTAGCACTACCCCGAGCATCCACACTGCATGAGCCTCACATTGAGGATTTTTTGGGCAGATTGCCAGGATGATTTCGACCGTCGGGGTCAGAAACAATCAAGCATGAATAAAGGGATGATGAATATCTTCGACCTTCAGACCTTTCCAAAAGATTTTTTAGATAGTGGGTCTCTGGAGGAACCAACCTATAAGGCATAGGGGATCGAAAAGATGGATCTCCCTCCGGTCGATTGGGACACACCTGAGATTTTGACAATTGAGGACGTCAGCCAGGGCGTCAGAAAACATAGTCATGATTACTTTACACAAGTGTGAAAGAAAAGCACCCGCCGAAGTCCAATTTTATGGGGGTCTACTTTGACCTCCAAAGTGACTAGGCCAAGTAAAGATAAGGGGAAAGAAAAAGAGAGCACCCCAGCCCAGGTTCCAACCCTAGATTTTCTCTCCATTTTGGAGCAAGTTCACATTCAGCTAGAAGCGTCTTGCCAATTGAGTTAAACATTGAGTGCCCAGCTTTCTTGCGGTCTTCTAGTTACTCTGGTGGGATCTACCCTCCTAGCAGGATCACCTTCACTAGTAGGACTCATGAGCCGGCACACAAAGGCAAAAGATGAAACCGCGACTAGCTTGGATGTTGGGGCCTTGCTACATATAAGAAGAAAGAAGCAAAGGGTAGATCATCCCCCGAGCATAGATGCAAGTCCCAAGATGCCAAATGTTCCCCAAGTGGAACTCATCTCTTCTTCTCTTTAATCGGAGGATCTTCTAGTGGCCTCCCCTCCCCACGATGATTTTGATGAACTCTTCCAGATGGAAGACCTGGTGAACTTGCAGGCCGACGTGGTGAGGTCAGTGGAGGAGATAGATGCACAACAAGAAGTGGCCCTGGAAAAGGAGTTCCAAGAGAAGGAACAACAAGAAGTATGAGAAAATACACAAGATGTGGAAGAAACACCCATCCTAGGGACCAAGACAGAATTAAGGCAAACACAAGATGAGCAACCGACAATGGCTGGGGAACTCGGACCTTCAAGAACAACCATATCCCTAGTTTTCATGCTCCACATGCCTCTAGTTACTCTGGGTGATCAAAGTCCCCAGAGTGCAACATTCGGTGAGATGGTCTCTATGGCCCAATAGTCAAATGTAGGCTAGACACCTCTGGCCTCTCCAAAAGATGTGTCCCTGAAGGAGAATTTCTCAATGGATGGCACCGATGAAGAACAACAATAACAAGATGAGGGGGATAACCCTAGAAATGTGGATACTAAGACCATAGATGCTGGAGAAGGGGAAAATCCTAGTGATACAAATGTAGATGCTACAGAGGTGGAAGATATGGGAAACCCTAAGGAGAAAAGAAAGGAGTCTGATGCAACTATGGATACCGAGGAAACACCACAGGGCCCCGAGGAAGACCCCAACACCCTAGTATTAGCAAAAGACTGCCCCAGCCGCCACAATGGTTGGTGGAATCCTAAAAAAGAAAGGTCCCAATGGAAATAAGTGCTCCCCTCTCCTTGGCTTAAATGATGGCCAAAAACCAAGATGTTAAGAATCCTAAGAAATCTCATACCATCGTACCCTCCAGACCGGTCTGGGAGGAAGTATAGTCGTAGTAGTTGTGATACCTCCCCCAGATGTAGACATGATAGCTGTAAGGGCCAAAGATTATACAACTATAGAATTTCCTCTAGGGAGGAGAGATAAATAGGGTGAATTGGACCTGTTGAAAGAGGCTACCAGGGCAGTTGAGGCCCGATATGACAAATAGGAAAAGAAGCTAAAGGAGGAAAGGGAAAAGAATGAAAATATCCTCAGGCTTCTCACACAACTAACACAGCCACTGGCCGAGAATCATTTGAAAGCCTCCAACTTTGAAACACCACTCCCATAGGTTGACATGGATGCTCTAAGGGCCATGAAAAATAAGGCACATGATGTGGATGGGTGGGTTGTTGAGAAAATCAAAGTTGTAAGGAAATTTATGGTAGCGACACTCCCAGACCTTTATCAGGCCAACAACCTCATGGGCTAGGTGAAATGGGCCATCTCCCTATAGGAGAAATATATAGAAAAATATGAGGCATGGAGGTCTGAATTAGAAGAGATAATGAACTTCGGGGAGGAAGCTATTACAGAGACAAGAATTATGGAAGAAGAACCCTTTGGATTCCTCCAAGCCTAGCATTCCAGACTTGGCCTTAAGATTGAGGTGAGAAAGAAATTGGTAGTGGCCCTAAAGAATAGAATCCTGAGAATCTAGAATTCTTTGGATTTATACAGGACATTTGTAATAAGGGTTTCACAAGTCGATCCCTTCGCTACTGGGACTTGTGCCTGGAAATATTTTGTACTAAGAAAATTTGATGAGCTGATGGAGTCCTAGTACCAGTCTGCCAGAGATTTTGACGAAGGGAAAATGTAAATATTATCCAAGATGATGCTTCGGGCTCATGACATAGTGAAAGTGGTTGCAGAATTCATGGAAGGGGCCGGAGATGTTGACAAACAATTCGGGGTCGTTAAGGACCAATGGGACTACATCAAGGATGTAGATGAAGACGTAGTTGGCCAGATTTTAGAGTCCTTCAAATAGAACAAGGAACAATAAAGTTCTCCGGACTCTGAATATTTTCACTAGTGGGGTAAAATTTTGTAAATTCATTATTCTTTGAGCGTAAGCTCTTGGACACTAAAATTTTGGGTCCAAGGTTTTGTATTCATTCACAGTGATCCACATCCAGGTTCCATGAAGCCGACTGATCACTGTCAAGTAGTTAATAAGGGGTCAACAAGTAGGTGATCCTGATAAGGCATGTTAGATAGAAGAGATGGCTCTGATAGGTAATTCTCCTAAGGCGCTGCTCTTACATTAACTCCATAGTGCACATCAAAGATAGTGAGCCACAATCTGCATTTATGAGGCATGTAGCCTCGAATACTAAGACAATCAGATTTATTCTATAAGTACACCGACACTCTTCTCTATTTTGATTCTTCTAGATCCCTCCTCTTATTTTCCTCTTTTATCTTATCAAACCTCTGCACATTTTGAGGTGATTGTAAGTGGTGCAGGTAGTAGTAGCCATAGGATAATGTATTCTATTTGTTGAGTGTATAGCTAGATTAGGTTAGTTTTAGGTCAAGCTTTGTGTATAGAATAAGAAGTGCAACGCCATAACAAGGGTCAGCAGAGTTGATGATTTTGCAGTCCACCAAGTAATAGAAGATAACTTTTCATTTTCAGTTGTTTTTCAGGAGCTCAGTGCTCAACTTTTCTTAGCAGCTGAGAATTCTCCCTTGGAGCCATGGATGTATTTACCAATGATGTTGGAACCCTTTGAGTTAATGAAGAAGGAAGAACAACTTATGGATAATTGTTATGTGTTGTTCTGATCTCTGGATTTAGTGAATGTCTTTTGTGCAGTATGTTTTCTCATGTCCTTTGCTCCTATGCTCAAGTTTAGATTAATGATCTCATCTCCCTTTGCTATTGAATGCATGTGAATTGCTGGTTCTTTATGCATTTGGTATTTAGTATAATTTTCTTACATTGGAGCTTAGTTTGATGTTTGAATATTTATTGCATAACTATAGGTAGAAGCATGTATCTAACCTTGATCAATCTTTTGAAGTTTATTTGATAATCCAAGCACTTGCAAGAAACCCCATCCAATTTAAAATCCCTAAGAAGAGTAAAACTAGCTATCCCCTCAAACAACAGTCACCTTCCCAACTTAGCTCCCCTACATCGTCAAGACCTGACTACCAGGTGCTTGGAGGCTAGGAGAATTTATTCTCTGGAAAACCTCTTCAGGCAGAGTTGGCCGGTACCTTGGCACCCGGTGAAAATTTATCCTCTCTTGGCAGAGCCAATCATAAAGTCCCATCAACAGAAATTGGTGCTAGAAGGTTGGCATGAGCTCATCTCCCTTACAAGATTTCAATTTTACACCACCTGACGGTTCCCTAAGCAATAGTTTTAGGAACTAGAATTTTTGCAAAATAGGGTCATCTTCACCCTTAAGTTTTGATAGAATCCTTTGATCAACCCCAAATCTTGGAGAATTTGTAGAACTTGGACCTCCTATCTGAAAGAGTAGGACCCAAAAAACCAAACAACCAGCCAATTTTATTTGGAGATTTTCCACACACCAGAATATCCAAATCCCTCAGTTAATCCCAGGGACCAATGTTCAACCTAGCCAAAATCAGACAATCCCAATGGCAACTTACTTTGGTAACACTGGGTCCCCAATGGGGCAATTCCCCAATGCTACCAATGATCTTCCACCACATCTAGAGAAGATCTACCCCAAGTATGAGCATCTAGGCCCATGAACCACAGAAGAATATCTCCAAACCTACAAGGATGCCATGAACTAACACTGAATACAACATCAGGATGTTGTTGTTAGAGTAATTTAGTAATTACTCTTTTGTGCTTAAGTTAGACTTAGGAACTTTCTATTTCTGAGAGTTTCCCTTTTTAGGGCTTCGGTATCCTTTATAAGGATTCACTGCTTTACTTTTCAGGATCGAGATTGTAAATCATTTCATTGTTGAATATAGAACATAATTTCTGTCAACATGCATTTGCAGTCTCTGGCCTATCGGCCGCCATAGCTTCTCCTTCTGTCTTTTGCTTCTGTCTCGTAATAGTCTTTGCATGCAGGTGATCTTGGTTGTATTGATGTTCATCAATTCTAACATGGTATCAGAGCATTCCTACTGTCAGCTGTTTGGTCTTCGTTGAAGCACAGAAGCTTTCAGAGGCTTTTCTAGCTTTTTTCTCTGGTTCTGGGGGGGTCTTGTTTTTCAGAGCTGTTTGAGCCAAAACGGACTCCACCATTGCATCCAGAAAGTCCGGGAGAGTCAAAATCATATAAAATTTTGACCATTTTGGGCACCGGGGCTCTGGGAAAATTTTCTTGCCCTCCCTAGGGCCGTACGGATGAGAAAAATAAAAAAAAAATATTGTTTTAATAGTTTTTTTGGTTTAATATTAGCGCGGGCTATGTATTTCAAAATCGTGCCACCCCGGCTGCGCAATTTTCCACCGCCACCTGGTTGCACCGCCGGCTTTCCCGGCTGCACCGCTGCTGGCTCTCCTCCGGCGCCCGGCGCCCGCTCAACTCTCCGGCCCCGCTGCTGCACAGCGGCCCAAAATTCCACCGCGGTCCCTCAGCCTCAGTGGCACCGCCCGCCTCCCGGGCTCCGCTGCCCTCCGCAGCTCATCCTGCGGCCCGCGCCGCTCTTCCGCCCAGCCCGGCCCCAGTCTGCGCTCCGCCACCGCTCCCCAGTGGGTTGCGCGTTTTGTATTAGCCCTTGCAGAATTTTAATCACCGCGCTCAGTCACATGCACGACCAGGAGCTCGGATTTGGCCCCCTGGGTGCGCCATGCACCCAGGGGCTTATTTTTTTAGCCCCTGGGGCTCTTTTGGAGCTTTTTTGGGGGTACCCGTCTGTTTTCTCTCTATAGGGAGCATATGGGGGTTTTTTTGTGACTTCTATATACCGTCGGAAAGCTCTTTCTGAGCACTTTCTGATG
>MU224056.1:1029933-1045186 GCA_018584345.1 Thuja plicata | reverse complement strand
CATCTCAAGACTGTTGTATTTCTTCTTCCATGTCTTCCTGCGTGCATTCTTTGCTTGAACATCTCCTTCAAACATGTCTTCTAAATACTTCCATATGGTATATGCTTTGTCAATTTTCTTGATTTCTAAAAATTCACTATCAGATAAGGTGCTGATTAGGGCTTCTTTGGCAATTGCATTGTGTGTAAATATGTACTTTTATCTGTTGGTAGCATCATCCTTTGAAAGGTCTTTTAGAGATGGAATTACAACCTCTTGTGTAGAAATCTCAAAGATCTCAAAGGCAATACACTATAGATGTGTTATCATTTTGTTTTTCCAATCCAAATAATTTTCTCCATCGAACTTAGGGCTTTCTTTTCTGAAGTAAGACATCTTGATCTACCTTAAGCTGTTAGGATTATTCTCCAAGGCACTTGACTCTGATACCAATTGTTAGAATAGTCCCAAGGGATAATTGAGAGGGTGGGTGAATAAGTTATCAGTTACTTCAGTCCTTTTTACTTCTTTAACTTAAGTATACAACACAGTACTCAACAGACAATTTGATTATGGGGAAACCAAATGGTAAAAACCCTGGTGGGAATTAGCACCCACAATAAACTATACTTGTTTGTAGTAGTCCCTGTTAGAAGATATTTCAACCCTATTAGGAGTTGTACAATACAATGCAATAAGTATAGTGACCTGGTTAAGGGTCGGACCCTGTTAGAAGTCTTTTACAAATAACCCTGTTAGGGGTGGTGGACTCACTGTCCAAAAGCTCACTGCTTGATGGTGAAGGCTACAACCTTCTAAATAATAGATATGCACTATATCTGATGATGAACTATTGAGTAGACCTGATGTCTTGATCAGTTCCAGTGTATTACAATCTTTCACTTCTTCTTCACATAGACCCTTGATGAATGAACCAACTCGAATAATCTTCTCTGTACATCTTTCTTCACTTTTCGTATCATTCACACTCGACGTATTACAATTGAAATACTATAAGTATCTTCTCCAAACTAGAAGGTCATGTCGAATCTTAGAAACACTTCATCAATATCGTAGTCATCTTAACTATGCATGAAAACAATATTAAGTCTATGCAAGTCAATGCTGAACAGACGCGACGCTTCACTGAATCAGCCTCACCAAATTAACCATAACTTTGCAATCATCTTGAAACACGTTTGGCACCTTTGGATTTGTATCATCAACTCATAACTAAACATGAATATACACATGCATATCCTGAAGATAGGCACAACTCATGTAACATGTTATATACATCGGCCCTAAATAGTTATACTTTCAGAACTGTAACTGCTAATAATAAAATTGCATAACTTTACTGAAACATCATATCTGGGTCTGCGTGTATGAACATAACATAATAAACGTGTAAAAAACATGTATATATCCATGCAAGTCTTCATGTCATCATTTAGACAAGTTCATACAGAATTACTACTATGTATTATATGTTGTCATCAATGACAAACATACAATCAATCAACTGCTCATAATCAAATCTCCAACAATTCCATGCAAGAATAACATAGCAGATGTAGTTATCAAATTATTGGAAGAAAACATAGTCACCAGGTTTGGAATTCCTTTCGCTATAGTGTGTGACAATGGTCCAACATTTTCTTCAGTGCAACTATTAGAATGGACCTATCAGAGGAAGATCACCTTAAAGTTCTCCAACAATTCTTACCCCCAGGGTAATGGTGTTGCTGAGTCTACCAAAAAAACTTGCTGGAGGTGATCAAACATTTACTAGAACAAAATCCCTGGGACTGGCACCAAAATCTTAGGTTCTCTCTTTGGGTGGATTGTATCAAAATCAATGTAGCCATGGGGACTTCCCCTTTTCACCTGGTTTATGGCCAGAACCCTGTGCTCCCCATCAACTTACAAATCATGGGTTTACAGTTCATGCAGGAATTCAACACCTGGGATGACATTGTGGAGGTTCAAATTTTGAACCTTGTGAGAATGGAGGAACAAAGAGATGTGATACTGGACCATTTTGCACATCATCAAGAAGTCGTCAAGCAATAGTTTGACCAGAGAGCCCAATACAAATCCTTTCGGGTTTTGGACCTAATGCTTCTGTGGGACAAGGCTCAGGAGAAGAAAGGAAAGCAAACCAAATTTAAAAGGATCTGGCTTGGACCATACCTAATCTTAGAGATTTGTCTAACACTTATTGCCTCAGCACCATGAATGGAGAAGCCATCTCATTTCCCATCAATGGATAGTTTCTCAAATACTACTTTGAATGAGGAGGGAGGTAAGTTTTCCCAAAGTTGTATTATATGTAAATGTTTTCCTTCTTGTAAATATCTTTTCTCGACGCTCCTTGGGAGTGCCTTGTCCTTTTAAATAGTTTTTGGTAGTCTTGTGGGGCCACCTCCTTTCCTTTTTGCTTTGTTGTCTTTGGTTCTCCTTTTTTCTTTGCATCTTTTTTTTTGGGTTCTTGGTATGTTTCCCTCTTCTTGTAGACAGGTATGCTTCACATGACATATAGTCCTTGGAATTGGTTCCTTGTGTATTTTGGGTTAGTTTGAAATCTATTGTTAGCATGGTGGAATTTGTCTGTACTTCAGAGTTATTTTTGTATGTATGGAAAAAGGTTATGGGTAATCTTCATCAGATTTATATCCTGAAAGTCTTGACATTGGTTAACAGAAAATCTAAGAAGCAAGTAATCGTATGGTCCTTGAGAGAAGATTGGTTGCACTAGTTGTTGGCCAAGTCTAAAAATCAAAAGAATATCTCAGATCTAGAATGTCTCTCCTATTCAAAAAATTAAAATGGATGGAAAGGTGAAAGAAGTTCCACCGTAAAAATTAGCTAAGCTTAAGGTTCACGGTGAAAGAAGTACCGCCTTCCCCATCTTCAAAAGAAAAGAAAGAAAACTGAAGAATAGAGAATTTTGATATTCAGGGGATTGTGCAAGATATAGTGATTCTAGTTTGATGTACTTAGTGCCCTCTCTCTGCTTCTCTTAGAATTCATCGACTTAATTTTCTTCCAAAGCACACACTTCATGACTGGCAAAATATTGAAGGATTGAATTAATGATGAGTTAGATTTTCTCAGACACCTCACGCCTTTCAAGAAGCATGCTCTAGGTAAAGGTGAGTTTTGGTTTTTCCTAACCAAAGATTTTTTCATTCTCAAATGCGCTAAGGCATTTGTCCCAGTGAGTCACCATTTGTTATGCCCTACATACCCGTCCCTACATTTTGTGGGAAAAATGTTGGGTCTGCCTTTTTCTTTTACCTTCTTCCTTTTTGTATTGTTTTCTTTCGGCCTTTTCTTCCACGGGGTTGTTGTTCTCTTTTCTTTTTGGTTTCTCTCCCTCTAGGACCCGATACCAGAGTGTTTTTGTTACTTTGTTCTAGCCGGATTCCAGATTTTGGACTCCAGGATTCTTTTCCATTACTTCCTCTTTTGTTAAAGGGTGTGGTTGTACGGGATCCCCGGGCTCAAAGTCTGGAGGTTTGCCTTTTCTTCTCAGGACTTGTAGAAGGGAGAAGTGCATTTAAGCCTAAGGGCATGAATAAATTTTCACTTGTCATTTTTACATTTAACACAAAAAAATTACCCAGAGCAATTAAGAGAGAATTTGTGCTAAGTGTGATTTGCTTTGAGAGGTTCAATAGTGTTTAGCAGTGAAGTTGGTACTCAAGTTTGTTCACGCTTTCAGCTTTCCTACAAGGTTTTTGGTGTTTGTGGTCCATGAAGCTTCCTGGTTTGTAGAGAACCTCTCATGCTCCTCCTCTTGCATTTCTTGGTTTCTAGGTAGGCCCTTCAGCTTCTTTCTATCTCCTTTTTGCTTTGTTCTTTTTGTTCCTAGTTTTTGTTCCTGTTTTTGCTCGTTTTCTATCATTTGTCTTCATCGTCACCTCCTATTGGTAGGATGGCTCCGTAGGAAGGTTGTCCGTCTTCCTTGTGCTGTATTTTCCTGTAAATAGTGTAAATTCTTGTAAGTTCTGTAAATCGTTGTAATTGCTGTGTAAATTGTTGTAATTTCTCTATAAATTGTTAATAGTCTGTAGGATAGGGTTGTTTCTTGTAAATTTCATCATTCTTTAACTTCCTGTATAAATTGGGTCTGTATACTGGTTTGTATATTTTTGTGTCTTACCCATCCTATGGTGAGCTTACTGTGCTCTTTGTGTTGTATACCCTTTTGAGCTTTCCCACCTGGTTTGAACTTGGCACCTTGTCTGTTTGAGCCATGGCAATTTTCTCTCTCCTCCATCACTTAATCATTGATGGTAGGATTAAACTCCCCAATCATGAGCATTCAAAACCATCCCATCTAGCATTCAATTCATTTGTGTCCAGACATCTATCACCATTAATGCCATAACATCATTTATTGTATGACCATGTGACAACCCACATTAGCCTAGTACGACTCAATGCCCGATCACTTTGATAATGACTAATTTCTCTGGACTCTGGATGCTGAGAAGTCCTCTTACCTTCATCCCATTTGTCACATAAACTAGTATCTCCGAAACCACCGGGTGTCGATCAAATTCCATGTAATTTTTTAATTATTATATTTCTAGATTCTGATGCAGGCTAACATCTTTTGAACAGGTACGAAATGGTGGTGAACTCTCCAGAGTCTGTAAAATTGCTTTATATTTTATTATATATATTGAAATTTATCTGGTCTTGTAGGTTGTGGATCACCCAATGAACAATGTCCGAAGTAACAAATCCTCTTGGAAGTACGGAACTCCTGACTACCTCCACTCAAGCGGCCACTAAGACAAAGATAGATAAAATGCTGGCAAAGCTCCCGTTGACATCCAAATAGCCGAGGGAACATGTCCTTGTGGGATCCAAAGTGGATTCCAAACTTCAAGATATTACCGACACAGAGGCCGGACCATGGGCAGAACTAAAGGGCCTTGTCCAGACAATGTATAAACAATGATCGGCTAGGGATCACATGGCAAAGAACATGGCCGCCTCCAGCATTATCCAAACCACCGGTTTCCCTTGCTTAGTGCAGGCACTAGAACTGATTCTCAAACTGGTGAAGCACTACAATGCACCCACCCAGGTGGTTTTTCTTGTTTCTTTCATACCACTGAACTACCCAGCAACCATTGTGACTCTTGATGTTGCCAACTTTTCTTTGGGACTGGGGATCCCCCAGTTTAAAAATGCTACTGTCATCTCCCATGCTGCATCATTGAAAGAGTTTGAGAAATTTCCCTAGCCTGCTTGACAACATCTCAATTCTCACTAGTTGAAGTCCCCGAGGAAGGAATACAAGAAAATGAAGTTGGAGATCCCCTGCGGAGATTTCAAGGAATGTGTGCAGGTGGAGATCATCTTTTTGTGCAGGCTCTTTGGGGAACCCCATGCTAGGGAATTTTTGGCATGGATGTACTAATTTCTATACTGCATCACCACTCATGGACAAACCTTTGACCAGGCGACTATTATCGCCAACCATGTGGACTTTCAACTGAATAATGTCATCTAGACATCGAAGTTCCAAATGACTTTGTATGTATTATGGGCACTAGCGCAATAGAGACCCACATTCTGGGGTTTACAAACAGTAGGCATTCTTGGGAATGGGCCCGACTAGAATGCTCCATGGGACCATTATCCCCATATCCAGTTAGAAGCCAGCTTCCCTAATTTTTTCCAGGTAAATGACACCTTCATTTACCACAACATTTTGACACTTACTCAAGATTTTGGGTATCGGCTGTCCAAGAAAGCAATGACCTTGGTAAATTCTTACGACAATTATTTTATTTAGTTTCAGAAACATTCTTACATTTAGATGATCAGGTTTTCTGACAAGCCCTACCTACTCTCCAAGCATTGTGGGGATAGGATTATTATTTTGGAGTTCTACAGGAAAATCCTAGAACTTCACGCATTCTATGGAGTGAAGAAGGTTACCTCCATCCTTTTCTCAATCACTTGTGGGAACTATTCTTGTAGTCTTACAATAGCCAAAGAGGCTGATAATGAGTTGAAGAGTCTGGGACTGGCTGAGTTCCACCTCGCAAGGAACAATTTTTACCCACTCAGCAAGATAAGTGTAGCACTGCCCCGGGCGTCATAACTGCATGAGCCTCACATTGAGGATTTTTGGGCAGATTGCCAGGATGATTTTGACCTTCACGGTCAGAAACACTCAAGGATGACTAAAGGGATGATGAAGAGCCTCGACCTTTGAACCTTTCCAAAATATTTTTTAGATAGTGGGTCTCTGGATGACCCATCCTACAAGGTACAAGGGATCAAAAAGATGGATCTCCCTCTGGTAGATTGGGACACCCCAAAGATTTTGACAATTGAGGATGTCAACCAGGGCATCATACAACACATTCATGATTACTTTGCATAAGTGTGCAAGAAAAGCACCCGACGGGGTTCAATTTTGAGGGGGTCTACTTCGGCCTTTAGAGTAGCTAGGCCAAGTAAAGATACAAGGAAATAAAAAGAGAGCACCCCAGCCCAAGTTCCACCCCCGGATTCACTCCCCATTTTGGAGCAAGTTCATATTAAGCACCCAGCTTTCTTACGGTCTTCTAGTTACTCCAGTGGATCTGCCCTCCTGGTAGGATCCCCTTCACTGGAAGCACTCATGAGCCGGCGGATGGAGGCCAAAGATGAAATGATGACTATCTTGGATGTTAGGGCCCCGATATAGATAAGAAGAAAGAAGCAAAGGGTAGCTCATCCCCCAAGCATAGATGCAGGTCCTAGGATGCCAAATGTTCCCCAGGTGGAACTAATCCCTTCTTGTCTTGAACTGGAGGATCTTCCAGTAGCCTCCCCTCCCCATGATGATTTTGATGACCTCTTCTAGATGGAAGACCTGTCGAACTTGCAGTCTGACTTGGTGAGGGCATTGGAGGAGATAGATGCACAAGAAAAAGTCACTTGAGAAAAGGAGTTTCAAGAGAATGAAAAGGAGTAGGAACAAGAAGAAGCATGAGAAAATCCACAAGATGTGGAAGAAACACCGATCCCAGGAACCAAGACAGAATTGAGGCAAACACAAGATGAGCAGCTGACAATAGCTGGGGAACCCAGACCTTTGGGAGCAATTTTATCCCTATTTGTCACGCTCTAAATGCCTCCAGTTACTCTGGGTGATCAAAGGCTCCAAAGTACAACATTTGGCAAGGTGGTCTTTGCCGCCCAATAGTCAAATCTAGGATAGACACCTCTGGCCTCTCTAAAAGATGTGTTCTTGAAGGAGAATATCCCGATGGATGGCACTCATGAAGAGAAACAACAATAGGATGAGGGGGATAACCCCAGAAATGTGGATACTGAGACCATAGATGCTGGAGAAGGGGAAAATCCCAGTGATACAAATGTAGATGCCACCAAGGTGGAAGATAAGAGAAACCTTGAGGAGCAAAGAAAGGAGTCTGATGTGACTATGGATACTAGGGAAACACTACAGGGCCCCAAGGAAGACCCCAACGCCAATGCCTTAGCAGCAAGACCACCCCAGCCACCACAATGGCTGGTGGAATCCCAAAGAAGAAAGTACCCATCGGCAACAAGTGCTCCCCTCTCCTAGGCTGAAATGATGGCCCAAAACCAAGAGGCTAAGAAGCCTAAGAAAGCTCAGACCATCTATGCCCTCCAGACCGGTCTGGGAGTAAGTACAGTTGTAGTAGTTGCGACGCCTCCCATAGATGTAGACATGACAGCCATAAGGGCTAAAGATTATACAGTTACATAGGTTACTCTAGGGAGGAGAGATAAATAGGGCAAATTGGACCTATTGAAAGAGGCTACCCAGGAAGTTGAGGCCCGGTATGACAAATAGGCACAGAAGCTGAAGGAGGAAAGGGAAAATAATGAAAATCTCCTCAGGCTTCTCACAGAATTGACACAACCACTGGCTAAGATTCATTTGGAAGCCTCCGCCTCTGGAATACCGCTCCCATAGGGTGACATGGATGCTCTAAGGGCCATGAAAAAGAAGGCACATGTTGTGGATGGGTGGGTCTCTAAGAAAATCAAAGTTGTAAGGAAATTCTTGGTAGCGACACTCCCAGACCTTTATTAGGCCAACAACCTCGTGGGCCAAGTGAGCAGCATTGTCTCCCTATGGGAGAAAGATATAGAAAAATATGAGGAGTGGAGGTCCAAATTATAAGAGATAATGAACTTCAGGGAGGAATCCATTACAGAGACATGAATTTTGGGAGAAGAACCCTTTGGATACCTCTGGGCCCAACACTCCAGACTTGGCCTTAAGATTGAGGTGAGAAAGAAACTGGTAGCGGACCTAAAGAATAGGATCCTGAGAGTCCAGAATTCTTTGGAATTATACATAGCATTTGTAACAAGGGTTTCACAAGTCGATCCCTTCACTATCAGGACTTGTGCCCCAAAATATTTTGTACTAAGTAAATTTGATGAGCTGATGGAGTCTTGGTACCAGTCTGCCGGAGATTTTGACAGAGGGAAAATGTCAAGATTATCCAAGATGATGCTCCGGGACCATGACACAGTGAAAGTGGCTACAAAATTTAGGAAAGGGGCTGGAGATGTTGATGAACAATTTGGGGTCATCAACAATCAATGGGACTGTGTTAAGGACATAGATGAAGATAGAATTGACCAGATTTTGGAGGCCTTCAAATAGAACAAGGAACAATAAAGTTCTCTAGACTCTGGAGATTTTCACTAGTGTGGTACAATTTTTAAATTCATTATTATTTGAGCGTAAGCTCCCAGACTTCGTAATTCCTGGTCCAAGGTTTTGTATTCATTCACAGTGATCCACGTCTAGGTTCCCCAGAGCCAATCGATCACTGTCAAGCAGTTAATAAGGGGTCAACTGGTAGGTGATCCCGATAAGGCATTTCAGATGGAAGAGATGGCTCTAATAGGTAATTCTCTTGAGGCGCTGCTCTTACATTATCTCCATGGTGCACATTGAATGTAGTGAGCCACAATCTACATTTATGAGGCATGTAGCCTCAAATACTGAGACAATCAGATTTCTTCTATAAATACCCCAACACTCTTCTGTATGCTGATTCTTCCAGATCCCTCCTCTTATCTTCCTCTTCTATCTTGTCAAACCTCTGCACATTTTGAGGTGATTGTAAGTGGTGCAGGTAGTACCAGGCATAGGATAATGTATTCTATTTATTGAGTGTATGGCTAGATTAGGTTAGTTTTAGGTCAAGATTTGTGTATAAAATAAGAATTCCAATGCCATAACAAGGGTTTGCGAAGTTGATGATTTTGCAGTCTAGCAAGTAATAGAAGATAGCTTTTCATTTTTTAGTTTTTTTCAGGATCTCAATGCTTAGTTGTTATTAGTAGCTTAGAATGCTCCCTTGGAGCCATATATGTATTTACCAGTGATGCTAGAACCCTTTGAGTTAATGAAGAAGGAAGAACACCTTATGGCTACTTTTTATGTGTTGTTCTGATCTCTGGAGTTAGCAAATGTCTTTTGTGCAGTATGTTTTCTCATGTCCTTTTCTCCTATGCTCTAGTTTAGATTAATGATCTCATCTCTCTTTGCTACTGAATGCATGTGAATTGTTGGCTCTTTATGTATTTGGTATTTAGTATAGTTTTCTTGCATTGAAGCTTAGTTTGATGTTTTAATATTTATTGCATAACTATAGGTAGAAGCATGTATCTAACCTTGATCGATATTTTGAAGTTTATTTGATAATCCAAGTGCTTGCAAGAAACTCCATCCCATTTAAAACCCCTGAGAAGATGAGTAAAAACCAACTATCCCCTCACACAACAATCACTTGCCCAACTTAGCTCCCCCGCACCGTCAAGACCCGACTACCAAGTGCTTGGAGGCTAGGAGAATTTATTGTCTAGAAAACATCTCCAAGTGGAGTTGGTCAGTACCCTGGTACCCGGTGACAACTTATCCTCAGTTGGCGGAGCCGGTCACAAATTCCCATCAACACACCGAGCTAAAAAAAAGTAAATGTAATACATTAAATCAGTTAATGCATTGTATTTTCATTGATGTTAACTTGACAGAATCTTAATGGTCATATAAATATTTTCATCGACTTCAAGAAATCAAAAAGATAAAGTTTATGTTATCGGTAAACATGAAAAGCCAGTGTACATTGAGTGACAGTACACATCGATAGATAGAGAACCCCGAGAAGTCACAGTGGATACCAAGAACTATAACACTGAGCATAAATGAAGGTAATGCACGAGGACAACTGGATTCAATGATTGAGCTAACTCAAGATCTTTCACCGAAATCAACTGAAGTTAGGAAATAACAAAACAATTAGCTGGCAGGAGCTATATTTAGAGTTAACTAATTGATTGCTTTATTTTCATTGATCAGATAAACTAAGGATAAGAAGGAGAGATTTGTAGAATAAATCTAAAGTAAAAGCTTCAAAGATTAAATCAATGCATGGCGAGATTTGCAGATCAAGAAAGCTATCTACGTCAAGAACAAGAAAGACAAGGATAGAAAATAGTAAAATCATGTCTATATAAAGAGACAAGTAATTCATTATGAAACAAGGAGTGCTGAATATAATTCTAGTGAAGATAGAAGTCTTCATGCAGATCTGATCATACATGCTGAAGAACAAAGCCAAAGAAATTTTGTAGACACCGAGAAACTAAGAAGCAACAACATTCACCGAGCAGAAAGAACAAAGAGGGGAGCAAAGGAATTGAAGAGAGCATTGATTAGAGAGGTATTATGGACTTACAATAGATCTGATAATCTACAATTTTAAGTTGTATTGTTGAACATATCATTTATTGTTTCAGTGAAACCATTGATTCAAAAAAATCTCTGAACTGAGTGGGATTTAATAGTCCTTAATGTATTGAGATACTCAAGAGTATCAAAAGGTTTTTTCTTGTTGATAACATATTGAATTCCAAAGGTAAAAAAAAAATCAATGGTTTTAAATCCTCTAACATAGTCACACTTAACAATGTGTTTGTAACCTTTAACAGGGTTGGCTCTTCACCGAGCTCACTTCAGAAGAGTGAAAAATTTGGGTTACCGGTCCCAAGTGGTTTTTCCCTTAGCAGGGTTTCCAAATTATAAATCCATGTGTCCAATGTGTATATGGTTCATTGCTTTGATTTTTTTCTTTACACATTACTAAAACAAGATTGGTCGGTAAACACTAGGTTTATTTACTGAAATTCGGTAAATCTTAAGAAAAGGATAAACAATATATTCACCGAGAAGTATATAGATGTTAGATTTACACAAGGCATACATATTAGAGGATTGAAGATAACTAGAGGTATTATATATGTGATATAAATTTTTGGTTAGATTATTGGATTAATTTTTGAGGCCACCGATTCACCCCCCCCCCTCTCAGTTATTCTAACACTGGAGATCTAGTGCAAACCCTACGATTAAAAAAAGATCAACAGATAGTGCATGATCTCACAATTTGAAATCATATTCCTTCTCATTTGGATATTAAGAGATCAAGGTTGTGCCAAGTCACCAGATAAAAGAGATTATTATTTGGCCAAGAATAGTAAAATATAAATCATGTTAGGACTTAGGAGAGACATAAAATATTAAAGTGACCCCGCTAGGCAACACGTCTTAGGGAAATAAAAAGGCCCTGTCAAGACATGACACATGACTTAAGACTTAAAGATTTAAGTTACTAAAAGTAACTTCAAATTATAACAAGTCTTGAGGGTTTTAGGGGTTTCGCGCAAAAATGACTCAACAAGATTTAGGGTTTTAGGCTAGAAACCAGGAACAATTGCAAAGACATGGAAAGAAAGCTTGGAACCATGCTTAATTTGACAAGTGCTAACAGATTCTTTAAAGTATTCAATGTGCTAGTGTTATCACAATGGATAACCACTGGCTCTTCAAAAATTATTCCAATGTCCTTTAGTATTTGTTTCATCCAAATAACTTGTGTACAATTTAAAGCAGTCGCTACATACTTAGACTCAGCAGTAGATTGACCAATACAATCCTACTTCTTTCTTAACCATGAAACCAACCTTTTTCAAAGGAAAAATGATCCTCCACTTGTACTCTTTCTATCATCCACATTACTTGCCCAATCAACATCAGTATAAGCATGTAAAACAAATTCAATAGAATTTTATACCATAATCCATACTCTATTGTTCCTTTTAAGTATCTGAAAATTCTTTTCACAGCACCAAGGTGTGTCTCTTTAGGATCTTCTTGATATCTTTCCACAGTTCCAACTGCATTGGAAATATCTGGTCTAGTATGAGTTAGATATTATAGACCTCCAATCATTGATCTGTAATTTGTCTAAAAAACACTGTGAGTTTCATCATTATTAGTAAGTTTATAACCAGTCACCATGGGTGTCCCAACAGGTTTACAATCTTCCATTCTAAATTTCTTCAACATTTCCTTAAGATACTTGGTCTGAGATATAAAAATACCATTCTTTTTCTGATTAATTTGCAAACCAAGGAAAAATTTCATTTCACCAATCATTGACATTTTAAATTCATTTTCCATCTCTTTTGATAAATTTATACTCATTTCATCATTACCTCCAAAAATGATATCATCAACAAAAACTTCTATGATTAGAATTTCATCTTCTCCAGTTCTTAAGTATAAATTAATGTTTGCATTACCTTTTCTGAAACCAAGATGAAGTAGATACATGTCTAGTCTTGCATACCATGCTCTTGATGCTTGTTTAAGTCTATACAATTCTTTCTTCAACTTGCATACCATGCCTTCATCTTCTGTCCAAGGAAATCCATCTGGTTTCTCTATGTATACCTCTTCCTCTAGATCTCCATTAAAAAATGCAGATTTCACATCCATTTGATATACGTTAAAGTCTTTATGCGTAGCATAAGTAAGAAATAATCTCACAGCTTCCAACCTAGCAACATGAACAAAATTTTCTTCAAAGTCTATGCCTTCTTGTTGCTTTCAGCCTTCACAAACTGGTATTTCCTTATTTCTTACCACTATTCCTTCTTCATCCATTTTGTTTCTGAAAACCCATTTAGTTCCTATAAAATTATTTTTTTTAGGTCTTAGAACCAATTCCCAAGTGTTTTTTTCTTTATCTGTTCTAATTCTTCCTTCATAGCTTTAGTCCAAGATTCATCTCTACATGCTTCATCAGAAAATTTGGTTCAACTTGAGAAATCAAACAAATTTAATCTCTTACTTTTGATCATGTCATCATTCCTTTATTTGCATCACCAATGATTTGATCTTCAGGATGTTTCTTCTTAACATACCTCAGAATCTTAGGAGTTCCAGTAAGCTCAATTTATTCATCTTTGATCTCGTTATCAATCTCAAAAGGTTCTTCAAGATCAACTGTGACCTCCTTAATCTCAATAGTCTGATTACAGTCATACATTCTCTCCTAAATCTAAAATCTTTCATCTATCCTTACATTAGCACTTTCAATCATCTTCCTAAAACTCATATTGAAACATTTATAAGCTTTTCTCTTAGTGGAATAACCAAGGAAGATACCTTCATCACTTCTAGCATCAAAATTCTCTATCTCATCATCTCTTTTGATATAGTATTTACTTCCAAATATTCTAAAATATTTTATAGTAGGAGTATGATTAAACCATAATTCATAAGGAGTTTTACTTGTACCTTCTCTGATCTAAATTTTGTTCAAGGTGTACACAATAGTACCAAAAACTTCTTTCCAATGTACATGTGATACATTTCCTTCCAACAACATAGTTCTAGCATCATCTAATATTGTTTTGTTTCTTCGCTCTGCTATCTCATTCTATTGTGGTGCCCTAGGAGAAAATGTCTATCTGTATATTCCATGCTCTTCGTTGTAGGTATTAAAAAATTCTAAAGTAAACTCACCACCTTTATCTGATCTCAAACATTTTATCTTCAATCCTGATTCATTCTCAACTTTTGCTTTGAATATATTGAATTTTTCAAACACCTTATATTTATCTCTTAAATATGTAGCCCACATCATTCTAGAAAAGTCATCAACAAAAATTATAAAATATCTTTCACCATAATAAGATCTTGTTCTTGTAGGACCTTACGATCTATATGATGAAATTAATTTTTCCATTAGTACACTTAGTGAAAAATATTGACAAAGATCATCAGTACAAGAATTAACGGCGGACTACAAGCATAACCAGTGGATAGCGAGCATACCCGACAAAATAAAAGGTCACGAGAAAATGCTAAGTATGGAATTGACCAACGAACATTGACAAGTGTTGCACCGACAAAGTGAACATGACATCACCTATGGGTCAATAATATAACATGGAGATCATCACCGATGATATAGTTTTGAGAAAAAAACTAATGGAGAAAAAAAGGCATACCTGATGACCAGTTCAAGAAAGGAACAATGACGGCAAAGAAAACTGACCGTCACAATCGACAGTTAGTTAGAGAACCCACAAATAGTGGATCTGAGTTTTACACGTCAAATAAAGCACTTTAATTCTATTTATAGAGTTTTAATTTGTTTTAAATCATAACTTGAGGGTCAAGCAAGCTTTATGTAAATGTTTTAAAGCATCCTAATGGATCTAAAACATATCTAACTAAAGATCAAGGTCAAGTTGTAAACCTTGGATCTAGAGTTAACTTGCGAAGTGTGAATCAAGAATTGAGAAAAAATTTAGTATAAATAGATGTTCTAATCAATTGTGAGCTATGAATTCATTATTGTTGATAGCCACAAAGGGAATCTAAGGAGCAGAAGGTAGAATTCATGAAAAGTTTAGAAATAGATCATATCAGTTGTCAAGAACACACAAAGGCTACCGACGAGCAGAAAAAGGTATTATTCAATCATGGAAAAATGATTACTCATACATAGGAAGCTTTATTGGATCTGTCATCAACAATTAGAGATTGCATAATCATCATATCAAAGACTTATGTAGTTGCATTCTAACAAGTGCATCACATCTAAAATCCTTTTGTAGAAGGTGGAATTAACCGTTCTTTACAAATCTCTTAACAGAGTGCACACTTAAAAGTGTTGCAAAAGATTCAAATGAAGTAGATCTTAATAGGTCTCTGATGTAATACTCCTAACAGGGTAGGTCATCAGAAGTGACCAATTGTAGGCCTTAACCAGCCCCTTCTTATCTGCAGATAGTGAAGTCTTGTGGGTAACAATCCCCACCGCAGTTTTTACTTCCTAACAGGAGTTTTCTACGATATCATATCTTGTGTCATGTGTTATCTATTTTC
>MU224056.1:994245-1028939 GCA_018584345.1 Thuja plicata | reverse complement strand
ATAAATGTCAAAAGAAAGGACACAAGGCATATGAATGTAGATCCAAAGTGACAAATCCAAAGAGGAAAACCTACATGGACAAGTACTGTCCTACCTGCAAGATGAATGGGCATACACATGAAGAGTGTTGGAAAAAGAACAACAAGGTATGGACACCAAAAGAAACTGATAATAGCCACAAACCAACAAGAGTGGGCAACTCATATGTTTGGGACTATAATACATGGGTAAACTACACAACATATGGAAGGTACGGTCATATTGCTGCCAACTGTATGAGAAAGTGGACTAGAAGGTCAAGAGGTTGGACCAATCCAGGTATGACATGTTTGCATTATCATAAGGTTGGACATGTGATAAAATATTGCAAAGACCGACTGACAGACACAAGTACACATCCCAATGGAAATACCATTGATGACATCAAGAGAATGAGAAACAAGATGTGGGTAAAATCCACAAACACTGAAGGTGCTAGAACAAGTAATGCAAATGGTGACACCCCATCCAATGGATCTAGTGACATCACTACGTCCAACTAGATTGCACAAGTAAGTATGGAACTACATTATGAAAATTTACACTATACATCGGTTCCATTACACATAGTTTATATTGTAATATTAGCATGAATAAAGAAGCAATATATTGCTATGTGCTAAACTATTGAAAAGAAACCATTGGTTATTGGGAACAATTTGCATTGGTGAAAACACACAGAAAAGTTAGCACTACTTACCAGAATGTATCGGTCATTACAAAAACTAAGTATAAACCGACGAACATCAGTGAACGTTGAGTCAACAAAAGCTATCTTCACAAATTTACTAACAATCATCGGTGAAGTCACCAAAGCTACTAGCTACCCTGATGCTTTGCACAGACATCAAAGATGTTGTGAATGTCTCTATCGATGAACTCAGTCTTTATATACCGATGAGTTGGTAAGCATTTATGACAACTTAGGGCACAAAAAGTTATAAAAGCCTGACGGGTAAACTCATTTTTGCACCCGCAATTTTCGAGCAGAGCAGAGTGATTTCAGAGCAATTTGGAAAGCGTCCCCATAGAAATAAATTTGACATGAAGCATTCACATTCATAGCCAATCACAGAGAATCTTTAAGTAATAACATTCACCGATCACACTGTTTTATTTGTGAAAAGCCCTAAATTTCTGCAAACATGATGGCATCGACTTCTAGAGTTGAGAAAGTTAAGGAAGATAAGAAGAAATCCTTCAAGCTTTTCATTAGAGGCTCATATGCTAAACCCAAATACAAGCTACACCCTTAAATAGCTTCACAACCTGACAATTTTGGAGCATTCTCTAGAATCCCACCTAGGGTTTTATTGGTAGAGGACATAAGGTCCTATATTCACTGCAAGATCTCAAAAATAGGAGATCTAGACCTAGATAATGCCTACAAAGCATTATGTGATGATGCTGGAAAGCTCAAAGAAGATCACAAACATTTGGAGGTAAAGGGACTCATGAATGCACTACATTTTCCCAAAGTATTCAAAATAGAATGGATAAAGATTGTTCTTAGCAGAGTTCACAACAAGACTTTATGGCTTAATAAGCCAAAACCAATAACTAAGGATTTTATTCACGTGGTTACTGGTTATCCTACAACCAATAAACCACAAGCTCACAAACACCCATCCCTAGTAGAAGTGGAAAAAATGACTGGTGCTAAATCAAATAAGAGAGCACTAAAGGTCAACACCATTACCGACGTAGAGCTGAAGTTTGGAGCATGTGTTGTTGGATATAAAATATTCCAAGCAAGCAGAATGAACAACATATAAATTATTTCTATGAGAACATCATACAAGATCATCAAATAGGGAAAGAAGATGGATCTTGTAGAGATCCCGTTACATCAACTAGAGGAAAACATGTGCACAATAAGATCTTCAAGGAAAAACACATGTAAGTTTTGTTCCCTCATAATGTGCATATTATTTTACTTTGAGGAATATTTTCCTTCCATAGGAAAAGTTGTATGGGATACAAGCAGACCCATAACCATTCAGATAGGTGAATTCATCGAATCACTAGGAATAGATTTTAATAATGTTATGCATGAGTATTTCAAAACCATTAAGAAAATGCTGCAAGCAAAAACAAGAATTCCTGAAATTTTGATAGAGGAACAGAGAGAGAACATATGTTTCATGGTAGATACTGATTTCACATACATCTAAGTAGTAGTACCAAGGAAATCATGGCTTTCAAAGTTAGAATATGAAATCAAAGCAGGACTAGCCAATGAGTGCATTGAGGCACTACTAAATGAACCAGTGGACAACAAACAACTAAGATTTGGAACCTATGAAGAGGCCAAACAAAAGATTAAAAAAAATCTTTTTGTCAAGAAGGCTGTAAAATAGTCAAAAAGAATGGTGAAGAATTTGAAAAAGAACTTGAATATATCTTCTGAAGAAGAAGAAGAAAGGGAAGGTGAAGAGAAAAAAGAGGGTAAGGAGGAACTCACCAAGGACCAGTGACACATCAGTGATACAACAGAGAAAAATAAATTAGAGGAAGAAAAGTTTGATTCACCACCTCCTCCTCCACCTAAGAAATCAAGAACAAGGAGTCAAATAGCAAAGGATGCAATTCCTTCTCCCATGGTAAAAGGAAAGGTCTATAAAAGGAAACCTGAAACATCAAAGGAAAAATAACCAGTTAGGCAACCTATCAAAAGGAGAAAATTTGTTCAGACAACTGAGGATTTAGAGGACTCAGCTATGGATGAGCTCGACACTACAATCAAACAAGCAAAGTAAACTGCAAAGGCAACATCAACTACTGAAAACATTGATGAAATATGTAAGTACATTTCTGAAGCATCATTTATTGGACATCCTAAGATTAGGAAATGGTTAAGATGGGATTCTATAGAAAATAATAAGATTGAAGATGAACTTATAGCTAAAATGTGCAGACACTATTATGTCCCACTACAATTCACTACACGTGATGTACCACAAGAATTGTTAATTAGAGTATCTTCTAGGTTCACATTTGCACTCCATGAGGAGAAGAGGATAAGAGAAAGAGTACTGGTTTCTCTTATGCCTCTAGAATCAAAAAGAGAAGAAATCAATGAAATCATGGAGAAATATGTAAAAAGTTTCTCACCCAAAATGAGAGCTTATAAGTTTCTTGAAGAAAAGCTTATAGAGGTAGAACAAGAAACCCATGATAAATGGAGCAAGATACTCAATCCTGCTGAGGAGAGCAGTTATGAGAAGGAAACTGTCAATCAGAGAGATAAATCAACAACTGAGTTAGACAGTGAAGAAGTACAAATAACTGGCTAGAAATAGGTTGACATTATAGATGAAGAATGGCCTAAAAACAATGAGGAAAATCAAGAAGCAAGTCCAATTCACATCAGTTTAGAGGATGAAGAAGTTACCAAAGAAGAGTTAATAATAAGAGGTAACTTAGATGATGACATAAATGATGAATCATGGTTAGACAATATTGTCAATACCACTATAGGGCAAGACCCTACAGTAGAAGTACAAAAGGATGAAGACATAAATATTGCAAAGGGCAATACCGATGAACATGATACAACTATTGACACTGCAACAGTCAATACACTGACAAATATGAATATATTAATAGATGCTATTGATATTCAATCAAGTCAAGATAAATCATCTAAAAAGGATGATGATATACCCAGCAATATGGGTACTAATGAAAACAAAGATGTATCCAACACTCAAAAGGATACAGATATAGAAATGAAAGATGCAACCGACAATCAACAAGAAGTGTCAAAAGAAAAAAATAAAGAAGCTGATAAAAAAATAGAGGATACACTAAGAAAGGGGGAAGAACAAGATAAAAGTGAAGGATTCAAGCAGGATGAAGGAATAAAATTTAAATAAGATACATCTGTTAATACACCTAAGGAAAATGAGGAGACGTCTTCACCAAACCAGCTAGTGGACTCACAATAGATACAAAAGGATGCTTCATCTTCTCGACCCTCACCTACCAAGTCAACCCAATCTCAAGCTTTACAAATGGTAGTACATCAATCTGCCACCCAACCAAAGAAGAAGAAGAAGAAAACATTGAAGAAAGACATTTTGGCTGTTACACTGGATGAAGTAATAGAAGTTTCAAACTGGGATATTACCACTTTGGATAGTGATAAACTTCAAGATTTTGGAGTGCTATGTCAAAGGAAATCCATTCAAAAGAAAATGATAGAGGAACACAAGGAAACAATGGCACTTGACAAGGAAAGAGACATTCTCCAACAACTTGTTCCTGAGGTAAAACTTGAAGAAAATGCTACAGTTAAGGAACAAATAGCTATTCTTACCGACACAGTCACAGACCAAAATATAGATGCAGAACAAGCTATGGAAGAACAAGAAGAAAAGAAGTATCAATACAAGTTAATTGATAAAATCAGCCAAGAAGTGGCACTGAACAAGGTAAAGCTCTTTGAACTAACTGATCAATTAGAGCCAATGATTGCTGAAGCAATTACCTTAGTTCAAAATATGTGCACACTTGAAAATTTTACAAAGGAAAATAGTGACAAGTTAGCAGAGATAGATTATAATGTCACAACAAATGCACAAAGCCTAACCTCAAATTTAGATAGTATCAAGGCACATCATGACAAGTTCATTGAGGCCAACAGGCTAAGGCAAGAAATATGGGATGCTGAAACACAACTAAGAGGTGAGATTATAGAACTATAGGCACACATTCTACCTAATCTTACTATTCTACAAAAACATATTTCTGAAGCAAGAAACCTTATTGCAAACCCAGAGATGTCTGTAGTAGACAACATCTATGATATACATGTAAGGATATCACTTGAGCACATGGCTCTAGAAAAGATAAAGGATAAATGGGAAAAGATGATGGAGGAGATCAAGTCCTCACATTCCCACCTTTTTGACAAGCTATAAGTACCTTGGCCTTTATTATCAAAAAAGGAGGAATAGAAAGGAAATGTATATTGTATGTACAAGAGGAACAAATATGCAAAGATAGCTATATATAATATATCAAAAAAAGGGGAAAAGAAAAGTACATAAGGATATGTATATATACTTACACTTACCGACATATACATAGGGGGATACATTAAAATGACTAAGGAAGGAGTATACACAGGTGTACATACTAATACATTCAGTATGTTGCACATATCATGTTTTTGATACTAATGTCAAAGGGGAAGATTGATGATATTAATTTTGCCATTAGTACACTTAGTGAAAAACATTGACAGAGATCATTGATACAAGCATTACTGACTGACTACAAGCATAAATGGTGGACAACAAGCATACCTGATAGAATAAAAGGTCACAAGAAAATGCTAAGTATGGAATTGACTGACAAACACTGACAAGTGTTGCATCGACGAAGTGAACAGGACATCACCGACGGGTCAATAACATAACATGGAGATCATCACCGATGATACAGTTTTGAGAACAAAACTGATAGAGTAGAAAAGGCATACCGAAAGACCATTTCAAGAAAGGAACACCGACGACAAAGAAAATTGACCGTCAGAACCGACAGTCAGTTAGAGAACCCGCAAATAGTGGATCTGAGTTTTACACGTCAGATAAAGCACTGTAATTCTATTTATAGAGTTTTAATTTGTTTTAAATCATAACTTGAGGGTCAAGAAAGCTTTATGTAAATGTTTTAAAGCATCCTAATGGATCTAAAACATATCTAACTAAAGATCAAGGTCAAGTTGTAAACCTTGGATCTAGAGTTAACTTGCAAAGCGTGAATCAAGAATTGAGCAAAAATTTAGTATAAATAGATGTTGCAATCAATTGTGAGTTATGAATTCATTATTATTGATAGCCATGAAGAGCATCTAAGGAGCAGAAGGTAGAATTCATGCAAAGTTTAGAAATAGATCATATCAGTTGTCAAGAACACACAGAGGCTACCGATGAGCAGAAAAAGGTATTATTCAATCATGGAAAGATGATTACTCATACATAGGAATCTTTATTTGATCTGTCATCAGAAATTAGAGATTTCATACATCATCAGATCAAATACTTATGTAGTTGCATTCTAACAAGTGCATCACATCTAAAATCCTTTTGTAGAAGGTGGACTTAACCATTCTTTACAAATATCTTAACAGAGTGCACACTTAACAGTGTTGCAAAAGCTTCAAATGAAGTAGATCTTAATAGGTCTCCACTGTAATAATCCTAATAGGGTAGGTCATTAGAAGTGACCAATTGTAAGCCTTAACTAGCCCCTTCTTATCTGCAGATAGTGAAGTCTTGTGGGTAACAATCCCCACCGTAGTTTTTACTTTCTAACAGGAGTTTTGTGCGATATCATATCTTGTGTCATGTATTATCTATTTTCATGAATATTTCTTTTATGGTTACATATTAAAGAACTTATGATATGATTGCATATACATAAAGAAATATGAACAGTTAGATAAGATAATTTACAAACTGATGATTAAGGGTTAATGGGCTAACCAAAGAAAGGCTTTAGTGGTACTGATTCACCCCTCCCCTCTCAGTACATCATTCCAATATAAATCCAACACTATATGCAATAGATCCAACTTCCCTGTTGTTGAATAAGATTTTCTTTTAAAACTGCTTCTAGTCTGCTTCCCCATAACACACTCTCTACACATAGTGTTAGATGATTTCACAATCTTAGGTAGATCTCTAATTGCATTAGTCATACTTTCCTTCACAATATTATCAAAGTTAACATGGAAAAATATTCTATGCCATAACCAAATGTCATCAATCTTTGCAACAAAACAAGAAACCTCATATGTATTCAATTCAAATACATTACCTTTGTATTTAGTACCAGACGTGATCAAGTCACCTGATTTACTTTTGATAGAACATTTCCCATCAATGAATTTCAATTGATAACCCTTGTCTACTAGCTTTCTAACACTCAACAAGTTATGCTTAAGTCCATCAACAAGAAACAAATTCATCTTGACAAACTTCGATCTTATTATAAATCTCCAAAGGTTCTTCAGGACAACAGTGACCTTCTTAATCTCTGTAGTCTAATCACAATCATACATTCTCTCTTGAAACTAAAACCTTTCACCTATCCTCACATTAGTACTTTCAATCATCTTCCTCAATCTCAGATTGAAACATTTATAGGCTTTTCTCTTAGTGGAATAACCAAGGAAGATACCTTCATCACTTCTAGCATCAAACTTCCCTATCTCATCATCTCTTTTGATATAGCATTTATTTCCAAATATTCTAAAATATTTTATAGTAGGAGTGTGATTAAACCATAATTCATAAGGAGTCTTACTTGTACCTTCTCTGATATGAATTTTTTTCAAGGTGTACACAACAGTACCAACAACTTCTCTCCAATGAACATGTGATACATTTCCTTCCAGAAACATAGTTCTAGCAACATCTAATATTGTTCTATTTCTTCGCTCTACTATCCCATTTTGTTCTGGTTTCCTAGGGGCAAATTTTTTTCTATATATTCCATGCTCTTCGTAGTAGGTATTAAACAAATTTGAAGTAAACTCACCACCTCTATCTGATCTCAAACATTTTATCTTCAAGCCTGATTCATTCTCAAATTTTAATTTGGATATCTTGAATTTTTCAAACACCTCAAATTTCTCTCTCAGATATGTAACCCACATCATCCTAGAAAAGTCATCAAACAAAAATTATAAAGTACCTTTCATCGTAGTAAGGTCTTGTTATTGTAGGACCACATAGATTTGTATGTACCAGATCAAAATTCCCTTTCGTTGAGTAAGATTTGATTTTAAAACTTCTTCTAGTCTATTTCCCCATAACACACTCTCTACACAGTGTTAGATGGTATCACAATATTAGGTAGATCTCTAACTGCATTAGTCAAACTTGCCTTCACAATATTATCAAAGTTAACATGAAAAAATCTTATATACCATAACCAACTGTCATCAACCTTCGCAACAAAAAAAGAAGCCTCAGATGTATTTAATTCAAATACATTACCTCTAGATTTAGTACCATATGTGATCAAGTCTCCTGACTTACTTCTGATAGAACATTTCCCATCAATGAATTTCAATTGATAACCCTTGTCCACTAGGTTTCCAACACTCAACAAATTATTGTTAAGTTAATCAACAAGAAACACCTTGTCAGTATTAGTTTTTTCATCTAGATAAATAGATCCAACTCCAATGATAAGCTTAGGAGTATTGTCACCAAATATTACAACACCACCATCATAATTTTTCAAATTAACAAACTTATTTTTATCTCCAGTCATATTATGTGAACAACCACTATCTATAACCCATTCAGATTTCTTTTCAACATGAGATACTAAGGCTCTTTCTTCAGGTATAGTTTCATCATCCTTAATAAAAATAAATCCAATCTCATCATAGTCAATAGCTTCATCATCAGAAACACCTTCACTAGAATAATAACATTCCTTATCCTTTGAATACTTAGGTTTATAAACCTTAGATTTATGCTTTGGAACCCTTGTAGGATATCAAGATGTAAAATGACCTATCTTATTGCATGAAAAACATTTCAAAGGTAACTTCCCTTCAAATTTATCCTTACCTCTCTTTTCTCTTCTAGCGATCAGGGCCAAAATTTCATCTAGCATTATTTATTCTTCTTGTATCTATTCCCACTCATTAGCATATTCTCCAAGTTCTTCTCTTAAGTCACTATTGCTAGTGCTCGCAATTCCTGATAAGGTCTTTTTGTTTCTATGCATATTCGCCTTGAATGTTGAGTCAAATTTAGTTAGAGAATCTCCCAATTCAATGGCCTCAAAGGTAGTTAGTTTCCCAATCATCATCTCTCTATTTAAGTTCATTGTAAAAGTTATAATCTCTTCTATATCTTGTACTTTAGTTTTGTATATAGGCATCACAGATTTGAGAATCTTCACAATCACTTCTTCCTCACTATAAGTACCTCCAAAGTTTTTGATGCTAGTAAAAATGCCAGTAACTCTCTGTGCATATTCTCTAATTTTCTCATCATATTTCATTTTCAATGTTTCAATCTTTGTCTTCCAGCTTTGTAACTTCACCTAATTTGTAAACTTCTCTCCTTCATACAGTGCTTCCAATCTTATCCAAGTTTTATGTGCAGAATATAAATCTTTTACCTCTATAAATTCACCTTCAAAAAGTGTGCTAATCAATGCTTCTCTTGTGATCATGTTACATGAGAATAATTGTTTTTCATCTTTTGTAGCTTTATTTAGTTCATCCTCATCTTTCATTTGTTCTTCTTCTTAGTAATAATCATCTAGTAGTCAATTCCCAAACATAGCAAATGTGTTCTCATCTTGTTCTTCCAACTGTCAAAGTTTTCAGGATCAAATTTCAGACTATCCTTCCTATAGTAAGCCATCTTTAGGATCACCTCAAGCTATTAACATTTCTCTCTAAGGACCAGTAGCTCTGATACCAATTGTTAGGAATAAAATTCCACCAACACAACTAAGAGGGGGGGGGGGAATCAGTTGTGAGATAGATTATTTAACATTAAACTTTATAAACCAAAACTTTAATCCAAATGATAAAAAAGTAAATTCCAACACAATAAAACAATCCTTTATTGTCAAGGAAACCCTATTAAAGGTAAAACCCCAATGGGAATTAGCATCCACAAATAATGTACTAAGAGTATAGTATCCATGTTGAAAGATTTATCCATGTTAGGAGCTTATTAATGCATTATAGTACATAATCCCTGATTAAGGATAGATCCTTTTAGGACTCAAGAGAAACAGCGGGCTCACTGCCCAGGCACACTGCCTAAAGAAGGTTAAAGCCACCATCAAGGACTTACAGTCCCAAACACAAGTGTATATAGAAAATATACAATCCATTGAACTGTATGATAGCAACTTTTTTTCTTGGTCAGTTTCAATGAAGTACCATAATCATATCCTCTACTCTACATCCAGTAGACAATCAATCTCGTAGCTTCCACACTTATCTGTCTCTTAATTCGCCTCTTCCATACATACATACACACTTCTTTTGAAAAGAAAAGATCTCCCTATTGGAAATAATGGAATAGTGTGTACTGAGAGGGGAGGGGTGAATCAATACCCTAAAAAAATTTATCACTTAACCTTAATCCTTTTAGTAATCAATTGCTTGTATTGCCAACCATATGTGCTTTTCTATCTTTGTGTATGTTATATCAAATCATAAACTCAATTATCATGTAAACATTCATATAAAAATTCATGAAATGTATTGACACATGATACAAGATTTGGTAACACAGAAAACCCCTGTTAGAAGGTAAAAACTATGGTGGGGATGAAGCCCACAAAACTTCACTATATGCAGAATGAAAGGGGCTAGTTAAGGCTTACAATTTTGATCACTTCTAATGATCTACCCTATTAGGAGTATCATGTAGAGACTAGTTAATTTCAACTCTATTCAGAGCTTTAGCAACACTGTTTAGTGTGCACTCGGTTAAGAGATTTACAAAGGATTGTTAAATCCACCTTTCTTAAGGATTTCTTCTATTTGCTTCACTTGTTAGAATGTAGTCAATCATATTCATTGAACTGAGTATATGCAATCTAGAATTGTTGATTACAGATCAAATAAATATTACATGTATATTTATCACATATATTGATTGACCAATACCTCTGTTCTTCTCGGTAGCCTTGGTTCTTGTTCTTGATAACTGATTTCATCTTTGGTTGTTCTTCTGCATAAAACTCTTAGTTTGATCCATAGATGTGCTTCTCGGCTACAATCATCATCACATACATATGTTCTGATTGATTATACATCTATTTATACAATGAGTTTTACCTAAATGAGTTTCACGTATTACAATGGTAACTCTATGATCGAAGGTTACAAATTGACCTTAATCTCCTAGTTTTCATGTTTTTAATCAGTTAGACTGATTAAAACAATTATAATTACATTTATTGTCCCTCAAGAAATGGATTTAAAGCTAATCAAAAAGATAAATATAAAACACAAGTGTTTTATCTGACGTGGAAGTCAGATATACATTTCTCAGGATTTATAAGTATCTCTCGGTAGACTGGTGCTCGGGTTGCCCTTTAGTCTGTTGGGTTCCTCTTGTAACATTTTTGGGTTGCACTAGTAAAATGTGTCATTGGGTTCCCTTGTGGACTTGTATATTGGGTTTCACTAAACCTATCTTTTGGTGTTGGTGTTACTGACAATTTCAAAACTATTTTTCCTTTCATACTAATGCAAAAATATGTCTTCACTCCCATATATACCATATTACAATAATTGATTTATTCAGCCAATTAATCTTTCCCAATATACAAATAATTATTTATCCCCTTTCTAAGATACATAGAATACCTATAACAAGTAAACATCAATTACAATTCATCATATATAATCCAAGATCTATAATCCACGCTTGCAATCCACAATACACACTACATCTCTGAAGTCAGTCCCAAATAGGTCTCCTCCAGAATACACACCACAACTGATGTCACCAACAATCATACGACTTGAAACCTATAAAAAACATTCCTTAACATATCTTCTGTCATCACTTAAGCTCACATAACCTGAATCATCATCACTCGTAAGATATACTCAAAACACAGAGACTCACTCTGTCAAACATCACTGTCACAATCCAGTATCCAGTCTTCACTAAAACATATATAACTCATCCAATATACAATATTAAGCCAAGCAACCTTCGAAACTAGATCACCATACATCCTTCTACATATCATCATCTTCACTCATTTGGATTCAACCGTACATCAGTTGTACACTTCTTTCAGTCATCATACAACAGTAATAGCCAGTTTGTTCTTCCTACAAAGAAACATATGTTGACATCAGTGACAAAACATGAATGCCAACAACATCAGTAGTAACCAATTCCAATAACATCCAATAAATCTAACATTTTCACTTTCAATCATCTTGTTGGTATGGTTGTTCAATCATTTATAAGCTTTACTTCTAGTAGAATAGCCAAGAAATATTCCTTCGTCACTCTTAGAATCAAATTTACCATCTTGATCATCCTTCTTTATGTAACATTCTCTTCCAATTTTTTTTAAGTAATTGACACTAGGAGTATGATTGCACCATAGCTCTTAAGGTGTTTTTTTGTACCTTTCTTAAGTTATAACCATTTCAAATTAGAAACAAAAGTAATTACAACTTCTCTCCAAAAGGTTTGAGCCACTCCCTTTTATATCAAAAGTGTTCTTGCACAATCAATTATGGATATGTTCCTTCTCTCTGCAATTCCATTTTATTTATGGTGTCTTCGGTACTGAAATTTGTCTCATGATTCCATGCTCTTAAAAAAATGTTGTGAACTCATGTGAGACAGACTCACCTCAAATATCAGATCTAAGACACTTGAGTTCTTTACTTGTTTCTTTTTCAACTCTTTCTTTATACACTTTAAACATGTAGAACACATCAGTTTTATCCTTTAAAAACATAGCAGACACCATTCTTGAGTAATCATCAACAAATAAGATAAAGGACTTATCCCCATAGTAGCTATTTGTTCTCATCGATCTACACAATTCAGTTTGTGCAAGGTTAAGAATGTTCTCAGATGATTATACTTTAATAGTAAAGTTAGATCTATTTAGCTTTCCCAACTGACACTCTTCACACATAGCATTTTAAGGCTTACCTAAACCAAGAAAACCTCTAACACATTTATGCTTATTGACCTTTACCAATTTATCAAAATTAACATGACAAAATCGCTTATTCCATAGCCATAAATCTTCAACTTTAGAAAATAAGAAATTTTTATTAGTAGAGTTCAATCGGAATAGGTTACATCTGTTCTATTTACCAATAGCAATCAAACCTCTAGATGCTCCTAAGTTCTTGCAAACACCATTATAGAATTCATATATGAAACCTTTTTTATTGAACCGAGAAACAATTAACAAGTTATTCTTTAATCCACCAGCCCAATAAAAATCATCATAATTAGTGTTTTCATTAAGTGATATTTAACCTTTACCTCTTACTACACAGGGAGAACCATTACCAAATCTGACTACACCACCATCACATTATTCCTTTGAAATAAATTTTCTTCTGTCACCGGTCATGTGATGTGTACAATTATTGTCTATTATCCATGCACCTCTATAATTCATGTTTGAAATAAATTCTTTCTCCTCACTATCTCCATCCACACCGATTGAGGGATCTTCTTTGACTACAACAAAAACTATCTCTTCCTCGTCATCTCTTCCATCTGATTCTTCATCAGTCACTCCATCTTCTGCTAGATAATATATTTTCTTAATCTTTTATTTGAAGTTCCTAAATTTCTTGAACTTTTCCTTTCTATCATTGTCAAGTCATCTAGATGCAATATGACCAATTTTATTACATGAAAAATATTTTAAGGGTAGTTTACCTTTGTACTTTCCTTTTCCTATAGGTAATATTCTTGCTAGCAGGGCTTCCAACTCTTCTTGTTCTCTTTCCTCATATAAGATAGAATCATAGTCATGATTTCCCTTAGAGCCCTTAGAGACTTCCTTTCCTTTCTTTGATGAACCAATGGTTAGGGAAGCATTGAATGCAAATTCTATTCTAGGCATACTATTATCAAAGTTACTTAAATCAAAACCAGTAAGCTTTCCATTCAAAGAATCTAGAGTCACATTTGTAGGACTCATAAATCTCAGTTCTTGTATAGAAGAGACTCTAATAGCATACTATGGTAAAAGGATTCTCAATATTTTACTTACCACATCATCTTCTTCAAGTTGACCACCAGCTCCTTTGATAGTAGAAAAGCCTTCCTTTAGCCTTTTTTTGTATTGAACAATATTTTCTCCTTCATGAATTCTCATTTCATCATACTTTCCTCTGAGATAGTATACCTTTTCTTTCTGAACATCAACATCATTGCCATGGACTATTGCCAACTTATCCCACATATCTTTAGCATTATCCATTTCCTTGATATCTACAAACTCAACATCACCCAGAGCACTTGCAATCTCTATCATTAAAGAGTTATTTTCCTAGTTTTTTTTATTTCATTAGGAGTTAGGGTGACATAAGGTTGAACATATTTGGTTGTGAGATGATCCAATGCTCTCTCTCCAATACCAAACATATGCAGCTTCATCCTGCTTACCCATGTAGAGAAATTTTCCTTAGAGAGCTTAGGTGCTTCCTTCTTATACATCTTCAGATATTTTCCCTAGGTTGTTAAGCCTTCATAATCAGGGGACCAATTCTCTGATACCAATTGTTAATACAAGTTTGATTACTGAGGGGGTGGGGGGATGAATCAGTAATGCACAAATTCACCTAATTCAACTTCTTTAAACTCTATGCACCAAAAAATTCACTATCATCTAACATAAGTAAAATTTTCAATGCATACATACATAAGTAATCAACCACAAAATGTAAACACCATATTTATCTCATGGAAACCCAAATGCGAAAAAATCACAGTGTGAGATTATACCCACAAAATATGTACTCTTCTAGAATGCACCTTGTTAGGATCTTACCATGTTAAAGGTTTACAAAACATTGTTAGGTGTTACCCAGTTAAGGGAATTGCCTAAGACCTGTTAGGATCTTTTCCCTATTAGGAGTAGGCTTTTTAGAGGACATAAAACACAAGCTAATGTTTCACCTTGTTAGAGGATTTACAATAAAGATCTGTTACAATCTACCCTATTAAGGGATTTCACTATTACAATGATTAGCAAGAAACAGATAAAATGATCTGTGAATAATATATTACCTCTACATAATCAATTTCTTTTAAGCTCTGAAATACATCAACATACTATATACTCTTCCTTGATTCCTAATTCACTTTCTTAGTCACCAAATCCTTTTGTAATTCACAATCAACAAATAAATTATTTTTCAACTTTCCAATATATAGAATTACTTCCACCGACTTACAACAAACCCTAGATCTGAGATATGAACGATCCAAATCATCTTAGGTAAGATAAAATGTATCTAGTCACTCATAAAATGTGTTAGAATTGTAAAATTTGGCTAGATCTTTGTTAAAATTGTCCAAATTTTGACATCATTTTGTATTGGCCTTGTTAAAATTTTCCTTTTCTGTTGAGAAAATGAAAATCAACCTGTCAAGTTAAATAATGTCTCAAGTCTGAGCTGGTTTTTCCCTTGTCTATCCTTGTAATATGTTTATGGAGGTATATCCAAGTTAAAATGTCCATATTTGTAGGTCAACGGTCTCTGTTCAAGGGTTTTTGCAAGTTCGCAAGGTCAGATTAATGTAACATCACAAACTTGTGACCTTGCAAAATAGTTAATTTTTCATGTCGCACCTTCGCAACACTCTTATTCTTAAAAATCAAATAGTTGTGACCTTGTGAAATGGTTAGTTTGGAGTGTACCACACAGTCATGATTAAAATATCCGGTTAAGTTTTTAAGTTGCGACCATGTGCTGCAGTTAATTCAAGCTGTCAAGTCATGTATATTGTAAGGTCGCAAAACATTTAGTGGTTAGCATCAAGTAGTTGAAACCATGTGGTGAGGTGTGTTGGCGGTTAATTAAAGTTTGTCACATGATCGCAAGAATTTTTAACAATTAAGTTACAAAGGTGCGAACATGAGAAGAGCCACCATGTGTCCCAAGGCTTGAAGACTAACTAGTGTTTTATTGTATATTGCAAGGTCATGAATGCTTTATAATGACCAAGGAAGTTGTTGCGATGGTGCGAAAGGCTGCCACGTGTTTAAAGAAAAAGTAAATGTGCAGGCGCGGCCCCACGAGTTTTAAAGGAGATATTTTTATTTTCCTACGGTGTTGCGAGATATGGACACATATGCATGGTATTATGATCAACGGTTGGTGCATATTCACAAGGTGTTTTGGTTTAAACATTTGAGACTTGCGGCTCTGTGAAAGAGTAACTTCTAGTAGTTGGCACAAGGTTGCATGGTTATGATGAGGTTTCTCTTGAAGGTTGAAATTGTGTGAAAGTAACTACTATGTACTGGTGCAAGGTTGCAAGTCACTTTTTGAGTCATAAAGCCAGAATTCATGTCACAGATGGAGTTGACTAGAGTTGAAAAGTGACAAGTGGGACTAGAGACAAATGAAAAAGTGACACGAAAATGATTTTCTTGCAACATTTTTTCAAATGATTTTTAAAAGATTATTCAACGTTTATGATTTCATGGCTTGTGACATGACCGTTTTCATTTTGTGGTTAACTGCAGTTATTATGAGTGTTAACATTAATGGTTAGTTGATTGATAGAGGGTTGGAAAGCTTTAAAGCAATTGCAAAAAGAATTATTACCGAGAGGAAGTTTTCCTCTTTTGTTTAGAGAGTTTGTTACTTGGGAGAAATGGTAGAACCAAGTACATCTACCCAGTCCACAGCTATAGGAAAGAAAAAAAAAGACAAATTTTTAGAAGAATGGGTGCAGTTGCTACTAGGAACCTCAAACATGATGTCATCCAATGACCAGACATGGCAGGACACATGTTCTTGCTGTAAGAATCTAGATACTCTTGGTTCTTCTAGTGCATTACTTTTCTTGTTCTTCTTCAACAACAGAATGAGGGATGTTTCAGTATGTAATCCATGGGTGATGAATATGTTTATTGATTGTTCCTGATGTATTCATGGATTTTAATTTAATAAGGATGCTGGAAAAGCATTGTTTCTCGCTCATAAAATGTATAAGGAAGAAAGATAAAGCAACTCTGGTGAGAATTGATAGAACAAATTTTGTGGAAGCATTCAACATTTCTGGTGCCATGAGTGTAGATATATACCTGGATGAAGAAAAGAGGATATATCATCTACACAAGACTGTGTTGAAGAAGGATGTAATGCCAAAATTTATTCCCAGAGATGGAAAAAGACATATACCAGTCCTAGCTAATGTGAAGGAGCCCTATGATTTGGTTACATGTTATAATTTTTTAAAATACACAGTATATGGTCTATGTAAGGTATTGGGAGTTCAAGGAGGAAAAAAAGTCACAAGATATTTGCTAATAATGGCTATAGATATCCATCATCCCCACATGAACAAAGAATATGACTATGTTGGCTATATAGTTGACACACTTTAGAGTGATCAGGAGGCAATACAAAGCAATCCTTCCAAAATTGACTTCAAGTACTACTCTATTCTCATTCATCTAATTTTGTATTACAATGTGGACCGCATGGATAAGGAGTTGATCTTACAGAAGAAAGATAGGGACATGCTAATGCCCCTTTAGCTATAGACAAGGGTATAGGAAAGTACTACTTATCTTTCTTCATTTTTGCATTTTAAAAATTGGATTCTGGACCCTATTAGAGAGTTGTTAGGAGAAAGGGAGGATATAATTCCTCTATCCCTTAGAAGAATGATAAGACCCTTACATGCAAATAGTAAGGGGCCCATAAGGCACAATTGGGTTGATGCTTTTCTTTTTGAGAATTTTATAATTATTAGGGTTTATGGGTGCCCTCAACCACTACATCTTTTATCTAAATATGTCCCTCTTAGGTTGGGAAATATTGAATTCATCTGGAAATTGAATTTGGTAGAGAAGGATTATTTGGGTGAGAAGAAGAAAAAGGGAAATTTTTTACCTAGGTTGTGGGTGGTGGATGATTTCATAGTGGGGAAATGGGCTTTGGATCCCCTTAATGATTTTTTGAGACATTACAGGTTACAAACTGCAAAAGCAAGAATGTGTCACCCCGAGGAGTTCATGAGTACTAACCTTAATGAAATGGAAAAATTTAATTTGCCACCACATGAAGGACCACCTAAAGAGGATATTAATAGAAATTTAACTACCCCTGGTGAACTGACTGAGAAGAGAAGAAAGTGGAATGATATCCAAAGAGTGGAAGAAGAATTTAAGGAGATGGCTCCTACTTTTCTAGGTTTTTACCATGAATTAGAATATTGGGAAAGATTAAAAACAATCTTAGAGAAGCATGGTGAAATTATGGAGAAAATGCCTGAAATACCTAGAGGAGTAGTAGCTAGATTCAATCCTATAGATGTGGAATCATCACGTGAGGATGTTCCATTCATGAGGGAATATTGTATAGAAGTGGAAGGAGGAGATGAAGTTGAATCTTGCCAACAACTAGAAACAAAGAGGCAAAAGGTTGAACATCCTCACCTAGTAATAAGGGATAGGTCAAAAGAAATAATCACTAAAAAGGGCCCTACTTTTGCCAGATTAGACAATCTCTAAGGGATGCACAAAAGAAACCTCAAGGTGAAGAAACAAGGGAATCAAGTTTAGCACTAGATGCTAAAACAAATGATAGGTCGCTACTTTCTGATTTGTTTATGCAGGATGATAATTTCATCTAACCAAAAGAATTCAAGTGTTTTCTTTTAAAATTGAAACAAAAAAAATTGAAAATAAACTTGATTCTTGAGGATGATACTGGTGAGAACAAGGAGAAGTTGATAAAAGCATTATAGGAGTATGATTATGATAGTCATACATTGTCTGTTGAACAAGAAAGAGGATTAGTGAAAGGAAGTGGGATGCTTTTTTTATCTGGATGGGATATGTAGTCATCCTTTATGATTGACCAAATAAGGAAGCAAACAAAGCAAATTTTTAAATCTAAGGTCGAGGTTGGGGATTTTTTAAGAGGCTCAGGTTTTCACCCCAAGAGAAAAAACATTGGTAATTTGGTCACTTGCTCTCGCAACACAAAAGCCAAAGATCTTAGATATTCAAGATCAAAGACAAGGGAACAAGCTCATCTAAAATATCTAGAAAGTGAGCAATGTGGAAGTTGTAGATTTGCTAACTCATGTCTCCTTTTTTAACAGAGAAAAGGCATATTATTTGGAGAAGAGGATTGTAGAAACATGTAATACCCTCATTAGATTATCTAAGGAATATGAGTGGCATCTTATGTTGAATGCAAAGATGGATGAAAGAATCAATGAGTTGAATGAAAAGTTAGCTAATGTGCTTGTTGATAACGAAAAAGTGGATGTTGTTGAAGGAACTACTGGTGATTTCATTTCTATTGCATCAAATATTGTTATTTCTACTGAGGCTAATGAAAAATTGGATGAATATTTTGGAAGAATAGAGGAATTGGAAGAAGAGAAAAATACTCTGGGAATCAGAGTATTAATGGAGATTTTATAGCATAGAGTGGACATCCTAAAGGGTAAGTTGAGTATTGTCCATGGTTCCCATGTGACCATGCAATTTGCTGAGGAAAATTTTGTAGAGGCTATCCTTTTTGAATCCCATACTTACCTTGTGAGCAGGCAGGAATGTATCATTAGAGAGGCTAGATGCTATTTTGGTGTACAAGTTTGATTTGCCTGATAAAATATTTGAAACAAAGAAGATGGTGGGAATAGTGAACACGTTATTTACTTTCTTTGTAGGAAAGGATCAAGTGATAAAGGGAAAATTAATGATTTTTGTAGAATCTTATAATGCTTACTTCCCTAGTATTTATGACAAGGAGGGAAAGCTAAAGGATATCCCCATATGGACAAGTGATTTTGATTTAATTGTGGAAAGTATTGAAATACTGTTAAATTTAACCAATGATACTGATTTGTCAGGATTTAATGAGGCATTAGATAATTTGTTTAGATCTGAAATTGATTTGGTTAAGTTTATCTATGATACAAGGGTCCTAACTGATGCCCAATGGACTGAGGCTATTAGCCAGATTGATATTGTTAGATATTTTGAGTGGCCAATAGACAGGAAGTTCACCAGGTGGGAGGTAGAAATGAATAATAGGAAAGCAATTTGAAACAATTGGGACTTCACTAGTTTTTTTGCAGTTGGTTGTTGACTTGGCACTTGAGCTTGTTTACAAGGAGAACAATTATCTGAATAGGTACCTTGAATTTTCCATCAAAATTTGTGAGTATACTATATCAATCAACTAAATTGTATCTGATTATCTAAAGACAAAAGAACCAGATGTCATTTTGATGAAGCTAACTTCTCGCGCATAAAGTTTAAATATTTGGAATGTTTTCCAAGGTCTTGTTTGTTAAGTTTTCCAAGTGTATTTTTTCCCTAAGTGACCAGAAGCTTGTTTCAATCCTTACTCTATAAAAGGAATTCCAAGATCACTTAGGAAGGGCTAAGAAATTTGGTCCAAATTTCCAATATGCTTATACTCAGTCAGGTTTACCAAGTATAGTTGAATGTTTGTATATAATTGACAGAACAATATATGGTTTAGCATCAGAGTTTTTAGTCTTATTGAGTCCTATTATCATTGAAAAAACTATTGTATGAAGATGATGATTCTGAAACATCAATGAAATATAATCTTGATTGATACTCTCCTTTTTGTTGGTCCTATTATTTGTGAATTCAAAAAAGTTTAATTCCTGTTTCAATTCACTGTATATTGTTTATATTTGTATTTCTTAACTCTAAGCTTTGATCAAGGATCAATTAAAATGCTAGAAATTAATTCATGATTTCATAGGGTTGGTAAAAGGATCATTATAAGAATTTCAATCTTAGATTACATTGAATGTATTATTGTAATGCAATAATAGTTTGATTCATGAGTCAACCACAGTTTATGTCTTTGCACAAGAAATGGTAAGGTGATTATATCTCCCAATGGATAAGGCATTGGTCTATAATTTACTGGAAATTGTTACCTTGGTGATTCAATATACATGACTATTCCATATTATGATAGAATTTTATTTATTTTCCATTTTAGTTGTGGTTCTTTTAATCTCATCCTCCCAAAAAGGTTGATGTTCAATGGGTAATTAGTCATTATCTAGTATCTCCTGGTTGTGTTGAGCCTTATATGAGATCTCTACTTATGTTAATGTAATTCAATGTGTATTCAAAGGAATTAAAGGGAATCCCCCCTTGGTTTTGCAGAACCTAAAGTGTAGAGGGATAATTTAGTATCCCCGTTAGTTGGTCCAGTCCTCTTAAGAATTGAGCATTGGAGTTGGCCTCTCTATAGAATGTGTTGAAAGGTGTACTGGTAGCTTTGTAAGTATAAAGGATTTTAAGGAACCAACAAAGTATTTTCCTCTGACCATGTTGGTCTACACATAAATTGTACCTTGGTAGGTGAGCCATTTCAAAAACTTGTTTGACCAAAAGAAACTTCTTGAAGAATCCACCTCAAACATATACCTTGATCAATGTGATGTCAAGTAAGTCCCAAAAATCATGAAACTAGCTTACTACTTTACGAAATCATTGTTGGAAAGCTACAATGTAAACAATTGTTGTTTTGTCATTGATGTCAAACCTTAACTGGAGAGACTATTGCTATTTATTTGAGTACCATATCTATTGATTGTTGAAGAAGATTTGAAGGAAAGGATAACAAGAAGACCAAGTGAAATGGTTGAGTTATGATAAATTACAAGGGTACTTGATTAGTTCGCACATTGGCAAAGTAATGTGTTGTTTATCCATAACAATAAATAAAGACATCAGTTTACTAGGAACAGTATATGCCAAGTGAAGTTGTGTCGACTGAGCACTAGTGTATGCCGAGCATAATTTCATAATATCAACTGAGCACCAGTAAATTGCTGAGGAAAATAGTCACAACCGAGTGGAAGATCACAGTGTTGGCCGAGCAACAGTATTTTGGTAATTGTTGAGATTAGAGATCTATGGTCGACATAATTTAATTTATTGGGATATGTAAAGTTAATTAAGGATAAGCATGATTGGTCCATGCTATTTAAATGCACAGGTAACCGTAATTAATGCATGGATCCAAGATTTAATTAGTGATTACTTTGGAGAATTAAATTAAATGTAAATGATGGAAAGATCTGTTGGATCTGACCTAACCTAAGATCTATGATCTTGATTAAGAGACAAAGATTTATTTTACCTAGATGAAGAGGTATAAGATAACCTGAAGGGGTTATTCAAGATGTGTGTATGTGAAAAGTGTATGCAAGAGAATTGCATGGTTAATTGACTGATTAGCATGATCTAGCAAAGAAGACTAAACAGAGAAGGAGAGAGTTGTGAAAGTGATTTCTTGACGGATTTCCAAGAAGATCTGAAGATTGAAATGAGAATGGAGGCAACTCAGTGAATTAGCATAAGAGATGAATTGGATATGGATTTGCAAAGTAATTTGTATGTATCATATCACACCTACTGATTACTTTCTAACCATTGTATTAGTCAAAATCCTTTAGCCAGGTTGACCTAACAGTCATTGTACAAATCCTTTGAGCAAGGTGACAATTAGGTGGAATATTTTGAGACCTCTAACAAGGTCACTCCTGATAGGGTGATTAAATCCTTTAACCAGGTCACATTTAGCAATGTTTTTTGTAACCTTTAATAGGGTTGGCTCCTAGTAGAGCTCACTTCAAAAGAGTGAAAACTTGGTAGCATGTTACTGGTGGTTTTTCCCAATTTGGGTTTCCACGTTAAATACTGGTGTCAACTTGTGTGAATGTTTATGTTGTATTTTACTATTAAGTTTCTACAAGGTGATTACATTTGAATAGTAAACTACATATTTATGTTGTTGACTTATGCTATTTCTTCTGAGGAGATTTGAGTTGTTTAAAGTGCTATAAAGTTTCAATTGGTACATCTAGACCTGAGGATAACTGATTCAGCCCCCCTCATAGTTATTCTAAATTCATTCTAAAAATCATCATTGATCCTATTGCCACATCGAAATCCTTCACCAATCTACAAATCTTCATAGCTTGTTCAAGAGCTTTGTCTTGTTTACCTCTTCATTCTGTTAACACCGCTTCCAATCAATTAAACTAGTAACACCGGTTAGCATTACGAGTCACGCTTGCAAACAAAGTACCTTGACATTTTTTACAATCATATCCTATGACTACTCCATCAAATACTTTAGCAATCTAAGACAACATGCAATAAAATCACTTATTGTCTATCACTAGTTGTTTTAGCAATTACCCAGTTTGAGTCCAATCAAACTTAACCAACTCAATTCTCCATATCAAGATTCATGATGGAAAAGTTAACATCACTACACATGACATAACCTTCCATAAGAATAGAAACTTTAGAAACATACTGCAACTTATGATTCACTTACACAATCAGGTAACATACTGAAAATATTCAGACAATTAGTTGACATCAATGATAACCAATGACATAAATAACAACCAATGAAATTAATGAAAACCACCCTAAGCTCAATCACTACCAAGCCATTATGTGAGAGTGTTACAATACACTCAAATTATGTCCTAGATGGAACAAAAAGTGATTGTACTAGGTATATGCATCAAGATGGGGGACCAAAAAGGTGCCAAATACCTTTTTGGTCCCCCATACACACATAGCACGTGTCGGCTATAGTGCGTACGTGCTATAGCTCGCACGCGCTATGGCTTGGATTGTCCAAGCCTTAGGCTTGGGAAATTTAAACCATAACACATGTGTGATATAGTGTGCACACACTATATGGTTAAGTATAAAGTTAGGGCAGCCACAAAAGTGGCTCATTTTGTTTTCCCAAACCCACGACTAGCCAAGAAATCAGAGTAAGAAGCATGTACGTGATTCATTGTCATTTTTTCTCCATCAAATTGAAGCAAGCTCCACAATGTCATCAAGGTTGAACTAGAAGAAGAGGTAAGTGATTCTACAACCATGTATTTTATTTGTATTGAAATTTAGGTTTAATTTTTAGTTTTCAATCAAATTTGATTGTCAAAGTTTCTTGTCTTAAATTTTATTTTTAATTAGAATTTTAAAATAGATTTTCTTTTAATTTTCAATAAGGAATGATCTCCCCACAGAAAACTCTCAACCAAGCCCTCCATCTCCTCATGAACAAATGAATGTTGAAAATAACCAAGAAAGTGAACCCCAACCGCCTCCAACAATCGAGAAACCTCCTCCTAGAACACATGAAAATTTGATTAACCAAATAAAAAGAGGGAAAACAGAAATAGAATCTTTAATTAGGAGGTTAAAAGATTATATTGGTACAAATCCTAGAAGGGAAACACTTTCAAAATCATTAGAATTAATCTTGACCAACATAGGTTCAGTTAGTGGGCAACTAAATTTATGGCACGACAAAAGAGAAGAACAAAAACAATATTATGCAAATAAATTGTCATATGAAGGCATAAAAAAGAAAGAAATCACAAAATATGACATTTGAAAACTCTTTAAAAAGCCAGGGGAAACTGAAACTCTTAAAACTAAAACAAAGAGGTTCCCAATTCATTGGTGCTTGAAGGAAGATATAAAATAAACTTTTGGGACAGATGGTGGATGGTCTTTTATTCCCCTCCCTGTAACAATCATGAGGTTCCTATCTATTTCCTGAGGAAACTCTATTGTGAGTTTGTCCTAAAGGAGGTGCCAAATTATTTTGACTTTCTAGAGTCTCAGGGTAGGGTTGGGGGTCATCATTTGATAGACCCATGGCACATTGTGACCCTAATGCACCTAGGTTTCCCAGTGGTAAGCCACAGGTGGATCATGTTAGTACTCCTTCCAATGTGAAGGAACATGTGGTGGTGGAGAAACTAGGAACGATTAGTGCTCTGACACAAACTCTCATTTTGTGTGCCACTCCTCTAGTCAAGGGTGACCATGGTCGGTCTGTGAGGGGTCATTTTTGTCATTCTTGTAGATCCCTATGCACATTTTGTACTACCGATAGAGAGGAAGAGGATGATGGACTGATGACTGATGATTTTCTCAATGCAACATTGGGCATTGATACACAGGTAAATATTTGCAAGTTCATTGAATTTATTTGATCATATTTCATTTTTAAATGAATGAATTTAATTTAATTAGTATCTATTATTTATGATGAAAATTCAGGGAAAGAGTGTGGTTGCAGTGGCAATGATCCCCCAGACCCCTTATACACTACATTGTCAACTCCACAAGTATTTATTGAATAAAATATTTTTTACAGTATACATTTGATTATTCTATAATTATATGGATGTTTGTCTCATAATTTATTGTGCAGGTACATTAGTTCACTGCTCGACCATCGATGTTGACATTAGAAAGTGAAGGGCATTGTTCACATTTTGTTGAGGTATGTTTATTTTCATGTTAATTTGATTTACTTGATTATATTTAATTAATAAATGAATGAATAACTAAATTAGTAGACAAATTATGATCAAAATCCAGAGTCAAAGTTCTCATGGCAATGATCACATTCCTTCACTTGGCTTTGTGACAACATCATTTAGTCCATGGTTATATATGTAATAATGCATTATAATTAACAAGTCAATGGTTTATTCTTATATTAATGGTTGTCTTATAAATTACCATACATGTGCACTAGTTTAATGTTGGAGCTACGACATCAACACCGCGCACTGAAGGATGAGGTGGCACCTTCACAAAGGTATCCTTTATTAGTTAGTGGGGTTGTAAAATATTATAGGTATTCTTCATAACTACATAATACTCTTGTTATTTCATTTTTAGTTATTGACAACAGAGACTCCTTTTGTTCGCGATAGTTTGAATCATGGCGTAGCTACAACTATAGCTAGTTCTGATGCACTGACCAAGGTATGAAAGAGATTCCTTAATTAGAATTGTTATTTTAATAGTTTGTATTGAAAATTTTAATGATATTCATGTATGTATTTTAAATATTATTTTGATCATTATTGTAGGGAATCATTACTCCAGATCATTAGTGTGTCCCTTCAATGGATCTACATAGTGACTATTTGGTAGTGGTAAGAAAATATTTCATTTTATGTCATCCTATAATTAAATTTTGATGTATATTAGTGATTGATGTTTATACTTATTTTATAGCTCGAGCTGCAGTAGAGTCTAGACAAGAGGAATAGTGAGTGTACTCAGAAGAGTACTGCATCTCCATCGATGCGATGATCAAAGATAGCCCGAGATTTGTTTTCTTCCCCTTCTGGGAAATGACTAGATTAGGAATAATCATTGTATGCCAATATGGCATTAATGGACATATTTTTTGTATATTGTATAAGTGACATGTTCTATATCCATTTGGCTTTCACAATGCCAATTTAACTTTATTGGACATATTTGATCCATGACATTATTGGACATATATATTTTTCTTCATGCTCTATGGATATATCAAGTGTATTGAAGTAGACTATTTATTGTTTATGTGGATGTCTTATGCTTTGTAAATTGCTTATGCCTTATATTTATGCGTGAATGTGTATCTATGTATATTGTTACTAAATGATTCATACTTAATGAGAATATGCATGTTTCATTTCATAAACCTAGACTCGTTATTTTCATTCCAACACCTTAATGAAGTGATAATAGTTCATATAAGATCAAAAATATCAATCCTACCCAATTTTAGTCCTATTGGAGTATTTTGACCACCTGGACCTATTTAGGGCATTACAAGAATGTTAAGGGATGCACCAGTACATTGTGGTCCTGAATGTTTGAATGAGTTGTGAAGCATAAAAAGGTTAATCCTAGCATTTACACGTCAAATTAAAGATGTTAGTGGAGACGGTTTGATGCCAGGATGAGCGATTTTCAAGATATGCAAAGTTTCAGCTTTCAACTGCACAACATTTCAAGGTATTGCATCAACCGAGATTGGGTTGGAAAATGAAAATGAAAGAGAATCTCCAAAATTTGAGATAGGTTATGACAGACCTCCATAACATGGTCTTGTAGCACCTAACGGTTTCTTGATACCCCACGCGAGCTCCAAGAAATGGACTCCTCAATATCAATAATTTTATTGCCTGGTGCACCTTGAGGGACACTTGGCTCCATAGCGGTCAACAACGTTTGAGCCACTTTTCCTCCATGAAAGGGTTGTTCCTAGCATTCACCCAACATTGTAGATTTGTTGGCTGAGATGTTTTGATGCCGGGATGAGCAATTTTCATGACATGCAATGTCTCAGCTTTCAACTACGCAACATTACAAGTTTTTGCATCAACCGAGATTGGGCCAGAAAATGAAAATAGAAGTGAATCTCCTAAATATGAGATAGGTTATCATAGAAATCCATGACATGGTCTTTTAGCACCTGACAGATCATCGATACCCCATGCGAGCTTTGAGAAATGGACTCCTGAATATCGACAATTTTGTTGTCTGGTGCACCTTGAGGGACACTTGGCTCCATAGCAGTCAAAAATGTTTGAGCCACTTTTCCTCCATCACAGGGTCATTCCTAGTGTTCACCCAACATTTTGTATTTTTTGGCGAAGACAGCTTGATGCTAGGATGAGCGATTTTCAAGATATGCAATGTCTCAGCTTTCAACTATGCAACATTGCATATTTTTGCATCAACCAAGATTAGGTCAAAAAATGAAAATGAAAGTGAACTTCCAAAATCCTATATAGGTTACCATAGACCTCTATGAAACAGTCCTGTAGCACCTGATAGTTTTTCAATACCCCTCGTGAACTCTAAGAAATGGACTCCTGAAGATCAACAATTTTGTTGCCTGGTGCACCTTGAGGCACACTTGGCTCCATAGCAGTCGGAAATGTTCGATCCACTTCAACTCCATGAAAGGGTCATTCCTAGCATTCACCTAACATTCTAGAGCTATTGATAAAGATGCTTTGATTTCAGGACAAGTGATTTTCAAGATATGCAATGTTTTAGCTTTCAACTGCGCAACATTACTAATTTTTGCATCAACATTACTAATTTTTGCATCAACCAAGATTGGGTCGACAAATGAAAAAAAAATAAAAGATAGGTTATCACAATCCTCCATGACACTATCATGTAGCACTTAATGACTCGTCGATACCTCACGTGAGCTCCGAGAAATGGAATCCTGAAGATTGGCAGTTTTGTTGCCTAGTGCACCTTGAGGGACACTTGGCTCCATAGCAGTCATCAATGTTTGAGCCACTTTTCCTATATTATAGGGTCATTCCCAGCATTCACCCAGCATTCTAGAGCTATTGGTAGAGATGGTTCGATGCCAGGACGAGTGGTTTTCAAGATATGCAATGTTTCATCTTTCAACTGCGCAACATTACAAGTTTTTGCATCAACTAAGATTGGGTCAGCAAATGAAAATGGAAGTGAATCTTCAAAATTCAAGATAGGTTATCGCAGGCCTCTATGACATGGTCTTGTAGCACCTAACAGTTTGTTGATACCCCTCATGAGCTCTGAGAAATAGACTCCTGAAGATCGATAATTTCATTGCATGGTGCACCTTGAGGGAGACTTGGCTCCATAGCAGTCAGAAACATTTGATCCACTTTGCCTCCATGAAAGGGTCATTCCTAGAATTCACCTAGCATTTTGGAGCTATTTGCAAAGACGGTTTGATGCCAAGATGAGTGATTTTCAAGATATGCAATGTTTCAGCTTTCAACTGTGCAACATTGTAATTTTTTGCATCAATCAAGATTGGGTCGAAAAATGAAAATGAAAGTGAATATCCAAAATCAAAGATAGGTTATCGTAGGCCTCCATGACATAGTCTTGTAGCATCTGACAGTTTTTCAATACCCCTTGCGAGCTCCTTGAAAGGGACTCTTAAAGATTGGCAATGTTGTTGTCTGGTGCACCTTGAGGGACACTTGGCTCCATAACAGTTGAAAATGTTTGAGCCACTTTTCCTCTATGAAAGGGTCATTTCTAGAATTCACCCGACATTCTAGAGCTGTTGGTGGAGATGGTTTGATGCCAGGTTGAGCAATTTTCAAGATATGCAATGTTTCAACTTTCAACTGCGTAACATTGCAAGTTTTTGCATCAACCAAGATTGGGTCAACAAATTAAAAAAGTGAACCTCCAAAATATGAGATAGGTTATTGTAGGCCTCTGTGAAATAGTCTTGTAGCACCTAATGATTTATCGATACCCCTCACGAGCTCTAAGAAACAGAGTCCAGAAGATCGGTAATTTTATTTCCTGGTGCACCTTGAGGGACACTTGGCTCCTTAGCAGTCAGAAATGTTTGAGCCACTTCTCCTCCATGAAAGGGTCATTCCTAGTGTTCACCTAGCATTCTAGAGCTATTAGTGGAGATGGTTTGATGCCAGGATGAGTGGTTTTCAAGATATGCAATGTTTCAGCTTTCAATTGTGCAACATTGCAAGTTTTTGCATCAACCGAGATTGGGTCAAAAAATGAAAACAAAAGAAAATATCCAAAATCTGAGATAGGTTATCGCAAGCCTTCATGACACAGTCCTGTAGCACTTGACGACTTGTCAATACCTCACATGAGATTTGAGAAACAGACTCTTGAAGATCGGCAATTTTGTTGCCTAGTGCACCTTGAGGGATAATTGGCTCCATAGCAGTCGACAACATTCAAGGCACTTTGCCTCTATGATAGGGTTGTTCCTTGCATTCACCCAACATTCTAGAGCTGTTGGCGGAGACAGTTTGATGCCAGGACAAGCGATTTTCAAGATATGCAATGTTTCAGCTTTCAACTGCATAACATTTCAAGTTTTTCTGTCAACTAAGATTGGGTCAGAAAATGAAAATGGAATAAAATATCCAAAATCCAAGATACGTTATCGTAGGCCTTCATAACACGGTCTTGTAGCACTTGATGGCTTGTCAAAACCCCTTGCAAGATCTGAGAAATAGACTCTGAATATCGACAATTTTGTTGCCTGGTGCACCTTGAGGGACACTTGGCTCTATAGCGGTCAGAAATGTTAAAGCCAATTCATGACCATAACAGGGTCATTCCTATTATTCACCCAACATTCCGGAGCTATTGGAAGAGATGGTTTGATGCCAAGATGAGCAGTTTCTAAGATATGCAATGTTTCTGCTTTCAACTCTGCAACATTGCAAGTTTTTGCATCAACCGAGATTGGATTGGAGAATGAAAATGGAAGAAAATCCAAAATTTGAGATAGGTTATTATAGGACTTTGTGACATGGTCCTTTATCACCTGACAGATCATTGATACCCCTTGCGAGCTCTAAGAAATAGACTCCCGAATAATGATAATTTTGTTTCCTGGTGTACCTTGAGGGACACTTGGCTCCATAACAGTCATCAATGTTCAATCCACTTTTCCACCATGACAGGGTCATTCCTAGTGTTTACCTGACACTCTAGAGCTATTGGAGGAGACGGTTCAATGCCCGGATGAGCAGTTTTCAAGATATGCAATGTTTCATCTTTCAACTGCGCAACATTGCAAGTTTTTGCATCAACTAAGATTAGGTCAAAAAATGAGAATGGAAGTGAATATCCAAAATCCAAGATAGGTCATCACAGACCTCCATAACATGGTCCTATAGCACCTATCAAATCATTGATACCCCTTGCGAGCTCCAAGAAATGGACTCCTGAATATCTGCAATTTTGTTTCCTGGTGCACCTTGAGGGACACTTGGCTCCATAGCGGTCAAAAATGTTTGAGCCACTTCACCTCCATGATAGGGTCATTCCTAGCAATCACCTAATGTTTAAAAGCTATTGACAGGGATGGTTTGATGCTAGGATGAGTGGTTTTCAATATATGCAATGTCTCAACTTTCAGCTGTGCAACATTGCAATTTTTTTCATCAACCAAGATTGGGTCAGAAAATGAAAATGTAAGAGAATATCCAAAATCCAAGATAGGTTATTACAAGCCTCCATGACATGGTCATGTAGCACTTGATGACTCATCAATACCCCTCGTAAGATCTGAGAAATAGACTCCTGAATATCAATAATTTTGTTGCCTGGTGCACCTTGAGGGACTCTTGGCTCAATAGCAGTTGACAATGTTTGAGCCACTTCGTGGCCGTGATAGGGTCATTCCTATTGTTCACCCAGCTTAATTAGTTTAAATGAGATTTTAGGTTCTCCACACCTATATTCTTAGATGAGATTTTATTCATACCATCAAAAGAAAAATAAAGGTATAGTTTAAATGATTTTTTTGTAGATACATATATACAAAGAATGTGCTAGCATGAAACATGACAATAATCTTAACATATGTTTCTAGAATTTTTTTTGTAAACATATTTTTTTTAATTAATGATGAAAAATATGTTTGCAACTCAGCTCATTAGGAGCACTAGGAGGAAAGAACTGAGAAGAGAAAACCTCTAGTATTGCCACAGAAAATAGAAGAGAAAATTTGTTATTAAATCTTACAAATTTCCTATTATACATACGGGGTAATGCATCATAAATTTACAGTCCACCCAATGTGGATTCAAGGGAATTAATTCCTTTACAAATATACATGTTATATGCACATGCATTCTACTAGATTTGAAATTACAACATTTTGCATTCACTTTTAGTCCAATGAACTAGACGGATCTTCTCTAACCTTTATTGTCTCAATTATTGCCTTGTGGTCTGACTCTCAAACCTTCCAAAGAGTTTTATTATGTGGTTTTCCTCCATATTTGGTCAAATGGAGTGTATAGTTGGAAAATGGAAGCACTTCCATTTTGGCTAGTTTAGCCATCTGAGTAAGTGGTTTGGGGTTATGTCAAGCATATGAATGGGTCTCTGACTTAGATCTATATTTTACCTCTATTATGCCCCCTTTTCCACTTCTCTCTGGCCTATTTTTGGCATCCTAAACTACAGACTAGAGATTCTTGACCTCAGGGTTGACCTTTTGGGTCAAGGTCAACCTTGACCCTGACCTAGGTTAAGGTTGACCTCAACCCTAACCTAGGTTAGAGTCGACCTCGACCCTAACCCAAGGTCTAGATTTCAAGTTTTCAGGGTTTCCAGATGTCGGGCTTCAAAAAGATTTAATTCTCCCTTTTGGGTCAGGTGTTTCGGTCTTCAAGGAAATGACCCTTGAAATTATATTTAATATAGGTCCAATTCTAAGGGTATATGTCTAATTGGAATTTAATTATCCTATGTAGGCCTTTCTAGAAGATTGTGCACTGGATTCATATATAAGGAAGCCTTCTCCTCTCATTTTCTCTAAGGAGAATCTCAAGCTCTAAGTGAAATCTAAGTGTGAAAGACAACTCTATGCATGATCTATTAAAGAAAGCATCTACTCTCAAGAATTCAAGCATTCAAATACATTCAATCATTCAATTCATCAAAGAGATCTATTAGTATCCATTGAAGGTTTCAAGCTCTATGGAGCCCTCTTGTTGAATATTTCTCCATCCACATCCATGCAAGCCTCGTCCTATTCCAAGATCCATTCAATATCGGTGTTGAAGATCTATAATGAATTGATTTGAGACATCCTACATTCTACATTCTACATTCATTTGGTGCATACATACTTGTGGATTCAAGGATTCGAATCCCCCACAAGGGTTGTTATACAAGCAAGGTGAATTGGTTTATTTGATTTGTTAATTTATGCAATTTCAATTATACTTTAAGGTTAATTCCAAAACCAGGGTTTGACCAAGGAAAACCCCTCCCCAACAAAAAAAACCATTTTTGTTGCAGGTAGAGTTACAAGATAGTGAATTTCAAATCAGATTCGGATACCCTTTTCATCCAACTTTCAGGATCCATGAACAGAATTTCCATCGAAGTAGTGCAGGTCAAGGTCAAACATTTTGGGGTACAATTATGCCCTGCCAAAGAGGTCAAGGTCGAATTAACTCAGAAAAGGAAAAGATTTCTGGGTTTTGTCTGTCTCTACATTTTTTATCCAGATCCTATTGTAGAATATCTCACTTGACACAGACATCAGAAAATAGGCTTTTCCAGATCTGTTATATTTTGAGGTTAGTACTTTTCTTTGATTCATTTCCAATAAGGTTTCAATCAATTCTATTATATACTCTTCATCCATTATTTGGGATTGTAAGGCTTTCTTCTTCCTTCTTATTTCTAATTGATTGATGCATTTGTGCATTAACTATTTTCTTATGGTTGATCACAGTGGATCTTTCCTTTGTGAAATTTAGGGCTAAGAGGAGAATCTTACCTTCTCCACTATCTCAATAATACAATTTATCTAATAATAATAACAATATATTCAATTACTACCCCACATCATTATTCTAAATGCTACATTCTAAACATTTTTAAGAATCTCCTATTTTAAATCATACATTTTGGTGAACCCACGAAAGACAACTCTTTCTTTTTGGTGTTAGTTCTACATTTCATGTTAGATCTTACATGCATATTATATTATCCTTCTTGTATGTTCTTGCATTTATATTTTCTTAGTTTAGTTCATTTACATTGCATTGGTGTATGAGCTTTACTACCTCTAGTCCTACCTACAATATCCCAGTTAGAAGAAGTCGTAGACTTATGGGTTCCTTTGATCCCGAGTCTTCCTCTCCTTTCCTTAGGATACCGGATGACAATTTGATCACTCATGATTCCAATCCTTCTACGGAGCATAACTCTTCTCACTCATCTCATGATGAGGATGATGCTTTAAGAGTTCCTCCTGAACAAGTCCAAAAACTATCAACTGAACTTGATAAAATGGGAAATTGTCTTATTCAAGAAAACCATAATCAAGATTCTATCCAAGTTATAGGGGCTATTAAGAAAGTTCTTCATGATAGTGATCAATTTGTTAATATCTTGAGTAGTATTACTCATCTTGTGCATTTAAATCTTAAACCTTTAGCTCAAGAAGCTCAAAATTTAGGATTTACTCCTCCTATCACTAGTGTGGAACCTTATTCCATTCCTTTAGCTAGAAATCCTACTTATACCCCTCCTTTAGTAACTAAATCTCTTACATTTTCCAATCCTCTAGCTTCACATCTTCCACCTCCATCTCTTCCTGTGAGTGTTCCACCAATATCTTTACCTACCTCACAACCTTCATACCATAGTGTTCCTTTTACTTATTCCAATCCTCTTCCAAATGTGGTTCAGAGTGTTCCACCGATTGAGTCTTCCATTCATGCTTCTTCCTACACTTTTTCTAGTGTGCCAAATGTTTCTATGCCTCCTATTTCTTCTAATAATTCCACAATTATTAGTTTGGCTCAAACTGTGTCCTCTTTACAACAACAACTTGCATCCTTAACTCAATCCAAGTTTAGTATTCCTACATGTGACATGGGTATTCCTTTATCCCTAGACATTATTCATGCTTCTTTCCCTTAGAAAGCCAATATGCCTCACCTTGAGAATTACACTAGTAAGGGAGATCCTGTCACTCATGTTAAAACATTTCAAATCCTTTGTAGTGACTATGCTCATTACCATAGGATTTTAGCCTAGTTGTTTTCTAGAATTCTTCATGATAAGGTCTTGCAATGGTATTGTTCCTTTCCTCCTTATTCTATTTATTCTTTTCCAAAACTTGCTAATACCTTTATCCAACAGTTCCAAAATAACATTGGTCCATAAGCGTCCTTAACTGATTTGATGCATTGTAAATAGAATACTACGGAAAAATTGACTAAATTTATTGGTATATGTAAGCCTTTGTATGCTCAGATTTCTTATCCTGTTCCTGATATTGATATTCAAGATATATTTATTTCAAACTTACAAAAGGATATTAGAGAAAAGATTCAGCTTACTGATTATACCTCTTTTCAACAACTTTGTGTAGCGCTTCTGTAATGCCCACCCTAGTATCTTCCTATGACATGACTTTTGCTTTGACACTTTGGATTTTATGATGGACTATGATTATTTAGTTAACATTTTATGAGCCATTTGAGCATATATATTTGGTTACTGCA
>MU224056.1:947566-963156 GCA_018584345.1 Thuja plicata | reverse complement strand
ATTAGCATGGGTGAATGGGTTGAGAAGGGTTAGAACCCAGGGTAGAAGTGGTTGAGATAGGTTAGGTTAGGGTTTAGGGGAATATTAATAAATGAAATAAACTTATTTAATTCATTTAGAAATATAGCAATTAATTATTTAAACAATGAAATTGCTTTTTAAAAATTAGGGGACTATAGCCATTTTAATTAAATTAAATAGGCTAGGAGAAATAGGTTATTTGCAAGTGGGTATTTTATTTTGGGATTTATTTAATTCCTTTATAATTAAATACTATAGCCATATTTGATTTTGATAACATTTGATTGGTCAAAATTGATTTGAATTGTATGGATATAATAGTTAATATAAATCAGTGATAAAAATCACCTAAGACATTAAATTGATTTAAAGAATTATGCCGAGCAGTAACAGGGTCGCTCGGACATAATCGAGGTATGATCACATTTAGGGCAAATAGGGTCTATAGTTACAACAAACCAAATTCAGGTGGTTACAGAAATAGATGCTCGATACTAAGTGACAACCTCTATGTATAAAATCCTCTAACAAGGTCACACTTAATAGTGTGTTTGTAACCTTTAACAGGGTTGGCTCCTAATAGGGCTCACTTCAAAAGAGTAAAAATTTGGGGTACCGGTCCCAGTGGTATTTCCCTTAACAGGGTTTCCACATTAAAAATTCATGTGTTACGTGTGTATGATTCATTTCTTTATTGTTTTGTATTTGACATATTTAACACTGGGTTGATCGGTATACTCTACTTATTTACTAAGTTTCGGTAAATAGTTATACTGCTTATCGGTAATCAAGGAGAATACAAATAGACAAGGAAAACCGATAGATAGTTATTCATTATAAGTATTTCATGGCATGCATCTTGTAGGGACTTAATAATCTGAGGTTTATTTGATTGGTGGTTAATGTTTGAAGGATAAATTATTGAGGCCACTGATTCACCCCCNTTCCCCCCCCCCCCCCCCCCTCTCAGTTATTACTAACATATCAAAGTTAAACCAACTGATTCAACATGAAAAACCAAACTAAATATATTACACAAAGAACACATAAAAGATTATAGAAGGTAGTGCCAAATACTCTCTATATTTCTATCTGAAATCTATTACATGTACAATACTCTACAATCTTCCTTCTACTCTACTCTATCTTTTACAAACTTCAACTATATAACTACATCATCCAAAATATCTTGCGTCCTCCAACAACTTTAACAAACTTGCATAAAAGGCATGGGTGATCCATAAATGACCCTCCCATCACTGGAATAGGTTTCCTTGTTCATCAAAGGCAAAAAAAACACATTAGGAGCCGTTGTAATTGACCCAGCTGGTCATAAATGTCACATCACATGTTTCCTAGGTCATTAACCAACATAACCGAGCAACAAATTTCCATTACCGAGCACCATTCCTGAGCATCAAAACAAACTTCACCTTCAATACCTGAGCGTCAGTCAGCAACCCTAAGCAACAAATCTAAGCATTAAACTCAAGCAGCGAACCTGAGCGAAAATCCTGAGCAACAAAACTGCCCAATCGTCAGTATAACCTGAGCAACAGTAGTAATTCCCAAGCACTAGTATCTTACTTCCTTTCCACCAAATATGGCTCCTAGTGGCTTGGTTGGATTTACAGAGGTTTATTAACTACCTCCACACACACTTAAACTAAGAACAAGCTAAAAAGAATTTATGGTGTTTGTTCAGCGACCTCGGTCATTAAAAGAATGTTGAAACAGAACACCTTACAAACTTAAAATGCTTCTCTAACCTAGAAATGCTTCTACCCTAGGTGCTCCTACACCATACTCCCCAAAAAAAAAGAAATCAACCTCCAGGTGATTGGAGTAAGTTAGGACTAATGCCTAACTTCTTGAAATTGGTTTCTTGCACCCATGTAGCCTCTGAATCAGCTTTCCCTTTCCATTTGACCAGATGTTCCATGTAGGTCTTCTTTCTAGTCTGATTGGAAAATCTTGAATTCAGAATCTTCTCTGCCTTCAATTTTGGTGTAACAAGAAGTTTGAGTGCTTTGAGATCATTGGTATCTATTGGTAGATTAGAATCTTTGTCTAGAATTGGTCCTTTACAGGATACCAAATCTGCCACATTGAAAATAGGAGACAATCCTATGTCTATAGGAAGATCAACTTTATAAGAATTAGACCCATACTTTGCAAAAATTGCACAAGGGCCTATCTTCCTCATCTAAATTTTACTCATAACTCCTTCTATGTAACCTTGCTTTGTTTAGGTGCACCATGACCAAATCTCCAACTTGAAATTGAATATCTCTTTTCCTTGCATCTACCTTTTTCTTGGTGTGAGTTGTACTCTCTTCTAATGCTTTCTTTACTGAATCATGAACCTCCTTCATGGATTGAGAAAAATATTCAGCATACCCACTCCTCTCTGCATTGCTTCCAAGGTCCCTTAGTTCACATATACCCCTGGGATGAATCTCATACACTATTTCAAAAGGGCTCTTTTGAGTGATTCTATTGAATGTGTCATTGTATGCAAATTCTTCTTGAGAAAGTAACTGATCCCATGATTGTCCATACTCTTTGATGAGGCATCTCAAAAGATTTCCTAAGCTTTGGTTCACCACTTCAGTCTAACCATCGGTCTGTGGATGATATGTTGAGCTAAAGGAAATATTAGTACCAAGCTTTTGCCATAAGATTTTCCAAAAATGACTCATGAACTTAGAGTCTCTATTTGATACAATACTCAAAGGTAATCCATGTATCTTGACTTTTTCTTTAAAGAATATATTTTCTATGTAACATGCATCATGTGTGCTCTTTCATGGCATAAAGTGAGCCATCTTGCTGAACGTATCAACAATCACAAAGATATTTTCTATTCCCTGCTTGGTCTTTGATAGTCCAACTACAAAATTCATACTAAGACATTCACATGGTCCACTTGGGATAGGAAGGGGCTGATACAATCTTGCATTGGATGACATCCCCTTTTCCTTCTGAAAAACCATACAAGTCTCTACATACCTTTGGACATCCCGATTCATTCTTGGCCAATAGTAATACCTCTTGACCAACTCTAGATTTTTATTCAACCCAAAATATCCACTTAATGAACCATTGTGCTTTTCTTGTACTAGGTTCTCCCTCATGGAACCTCTCAGTACATAGAGTTGTCCTCCTTTAAATAGAAGACCTTCTTGAAGAGTATACTTTGAATACTCACTATGAAAATGATTTTGATAATCTTGGCATACCTTGTATGCTACTGCAAAGTCTTCATCTGCTGGATATAGATCCTTGAAGCTTTCAATACCAATGCTCCTTAGCTGAACTTATTGCACTGTGAGTAACCTTTTACTCAATGCATCTACAACTTTATTCTATATTCTCTTCTTTTTCTTTATGGTGAAGGTATAGGCTTGTATATACTCCACCCATTTCATATGTTTATGGCTTAGTTTATCATGTGAACTTAGAAAACTCAAAGCTTGATTATAGGTAAAGACTACAAATTCTTTGGGAAGGAGATAATGTCTCCATTTCCTTAGTGCTTGGACTAATGCATATAATTCCAAATCATATGAGTAATATTTCCTCTTTGCATCACTGAGTTTCTCACTCTAAAAGGCTACTAGCTTTCCTTCTTGACTCAAAACTGCATTGACAACAATGTTACTAGCATCACATTCCATAGGAAACAATTTGTCAAAACTAGGAAGTTTCAATATCGGTTGAGTCACTATCCTCTTCTTCAGATGCTCAAATCCTTCATCAGCATGTTCATTCCATTGGAACTTTTCTTTCATACCTCCTTTGATGGTATCTAAAATAGGTGCACTGATTTCTCTAAATGGTTTGATGAACTTCTGGTACAACTGTGCTAAACCATGGAAGCTCCTTACTTCAGTAGCTGACTTCGGTGTAGGCCAATTCAAGATTGCTTCCACCTTGTTAATATCCATCTTCAATTTACCATATGAGATAACAAAACCTAAATACACCAAATCTTGCTTCATGAACTCACTCTTTTCCAAGTTGATTGTCAACTTTTCCTCATGCAATCTTTACACTACCATTTGTAGATGTCTAAGATGATCCTCTTTTAATTTTCTAAACACTAGGATGTCATCTAAGTACACTACAACCCATTTACCAATGAATTCCTTCAAATCCTCATTCATCAATCTCATAAATGTGCTAGGGGAATTTGACAACCCAAAAGGCATAACAAGCCATTCATAAAGTCCTTCAGTAGTTTTAAAAGCATTCTTCCACTCATCTCCCCCTTTAATTCTGATATGATGATATACATTCTTCCTCTTGAACTGTTATTTGAACCTCTTCCTTAGTTGTAACCACCTCTAGTGTTACTAGATTCTCCTTAATTCTTGGTGAGTTTGGACTCACTCTGATTCTTTTCTTCAAAATTCCTTCCACTGTATCCCCCTCTATGACCTCTGTTGTCTCTTCCTCTGCCTCTATTGTTTGATTCTTGCTACTTCTTTAACTTCTCCTCCACCTTGAGGGCTAGTTGATAGCATTGATGTACAGTCTTGGGGCTTCAAAGACTGATCTCTTCTTGGATGCTCCATTTGAGGCCATTCAGATATCTTTCCACTTTTAGGCTTTCTTCTTCCATCTCAGGGGACCTTAAGCATAGCTTATGGAATTCTTTTGTGTAGGCACTGACTTCTAAGTCTTTCTATCTTAGATTATGCCTTTTCTTGTGCAACTGTACTTCATAATCATCAGGAAGGTAAGTTTCCTTCATCTTAGCCACCATACCTTTCCAACTAGTTATGGGGTTATTTCCTCCTTTAGTCCTTTCATCTTGGAAAAATTTCCACCAAGTGAGATTCGTTCCTCTCAACCTTGTCTTGGCTATTCTAACTTTCTGAGCTTCGGTCACACTATCACAATCAAAGTGATTTCCATGACCTTCTATCCATTCCATGATTAGTTCTGGATCCATCTTGCCATTAAATAGAGGCACACCTTCTAAGGACTTACCACTCATTGCCTTTAATGCTTTCAAGAATGGCTCTTCTTGAAGCACATGGTCTGGCTCTAGGATCATGTCCTCCTTGGCCACTAATTTACCCTTTTCATTAGCTTCTCTCATCAGTTCACTGACTACTATAGTTTAAAGCTGCACTTCTTCTAACTTGCATGTCATTTCGGCTAACTGCTCCTTCAGGAGTTTGTTCTCCTCTCTCTGCTCTTTGACATCTCTTGCTAGCTCTGCATTAGACAACATGTTGGATGAATTTACAGACTCTTCTAAAAATCACACCCAAACAACACAAGCCCCATCTTCTAACTTTCTCTGATACCAATATGATGTAGAACCAAGATCTAGTTGTTACCGAGAGTCATCCTGACTCTTCTTCAGGGTATCTTAATGGACCTTATAGGGTATTATCAAACCCTAGCTTTAAGAAGTCACTAAGATCTTCACCTCAAGTGCTCTAGACCTGGTTCTCACCGTTAAGCTACTATCTCATGCTATGAAATCTATTGGGATAGATTCATTCTCCAAGTTAAACTAACTGATTCAACATGAAAAACCAAACTAAACATATTACACAAAGAACACATAACAAATTACAGAAGGTAGTGCCAAATACTCTATGTATTACTATCTAAAATCTATTACATGTACAATACTCTACAATCTTACATCTACTCTACTCTATCTATTAAAAACTTAAACTATATAACTACATCCTCCAAAATATCTCACGTCCTCCAACAACTTCAACAACCTTGCATAAAATGCATGGATGATCCATAAATGACCCTCCCATCACTGGAGCATGTGTCCCTGTTCATCAAAGACAAAAATGACATGTTGGGAGCTGTTGTAGTTGACCAATCTGGTCACAAATGTCACATCCTGTGTTTCCTAGGCCATTAACCAACATAACTGAGCAACAAACTGCCATTACCGAGCACCAGTCCCAAGTGTCAAAAATAAATTCACCTTTAATACCAGAGCGTCAGTCATCAACCCCGAGCAGTAAACCCAAGCAAAAAACCTAAGTAGCAAAACTGCCTGACCGTCAGTATAACTCAAGCAACAATAGTAATTCCCGAGCACTAGTATCTTACTTCCATTCCACCAAATATGGCTCCTAGTTCCTTGGTTGGATTTCCAGAGGTTTATTAACTACCTCCACACACACTTAAACTATGAACAAGCTAAAAACCAACTATGGTATTTGTTCACCAATTGACCTCGGTCATTAAAATAATGGTGGAACACAACACCTTACAAACTTAAAATGCTTCTACCATAGGTGCTCCTACACCACTGTTGGCTGCATATATCCAATTAAACATAAAATGTAAATTGTTGTTAGTCGGCTGACACTAAAATCATAACTCAGTTAACACTATAATCCTTCAATGCCCAACCGTTACTGTAATGCCTGAGTGAACTTAGTTAGAAATAAAACTCACTTTTTTCTTCTTCAATGCCCGAGAGAACATGGCATATAAAGACTATGCTGGGATAGAATTAGACATTTGTGTAAACATCACTACATTTGTGTAAACATCAATGGCAATACACAATTGAATAATTGTCATCAACAATCTCCCTCTTTGGCATTGATGGAAACACAACATGTCATAATACAAATAATTATAGAGCAACAGTAACAAGGATAAAATTTTATTAATGTCCTTAGCTTCACTCTAATCCTTATCTAGAAAACTCCCTCTATCTTCAAAATCACTAAAATACAGATTTCTCCCTCTTACATTAATCTTTGTTGCTGATAAAATTTCCCCCTCTGTCATTAACAATCTCTCCCTTGATAATCTTTCCTTCAATAATTTCTTTTGGCATGAAATCAATAATCTCTCCCTCTTTGACAACCAATGACAAAGACACCATCCAATACATGTCCAATGAAGTTGTAATGTACCTATTTGTACTGATTCATACGCAATAAGCTCTGACAATCTGCATCAACTTGTTAAATATGTTTTGTAGCTCGATTGATGCATCACTAATTTGTCCATTAGTGAGCCTTAGTTAGGGGAATCACCCCTAGCTTTCCTCTAAGATACAAGAATGCATCCTTAGGTAACATTTTTGTGAATATGTCTACAATTTGTTCTTTAGTATTCACATATTCCAACCTTACTTCCTTGTCCTAAACCAATTCTCTCAAGAAATGATACTTTATTGCAATGTGCTTAGTCTTAGTATGCATCACGGGGTTCTTTGAGATGTTAAATGCACTATTGTTGTCACAGTAGATAATGACTGGTTCTTTGATTTCCTCCTTCAAACCTGACAACAACTATTTGAACCATATGATATTTAAACAATTTACTACTGCAGCAACATACTCTGCTTCTGCTGTAGACTAAGAAATGCAATTTTTTTTCTTGCTGGTCCAAAAGAATAACCTCTTACCAAGGAATAATGCTCCACCACTTGTGTTTTTCTGTCATCAACACTACCTTCCCAATCAGCATCAGTAAAAGTCTTCAAATCAAAGTTTCCTCCTTTCTTATACCATAATCCATACTCTTCAATACTCTTAAGATATCTCAGAATCATTTTGATAGCCATCAAGTGATTCTCTCTAGGATTATCTGAAAACCTTGTAGCACTACCAAGTGCTATGCAATATCAGGTCTAGTGTGAACAACATATTGAAGTTTACCAATAATGGATCTCTAGGTAGTCTGATTTACTTCCTTTGAGTCATCATCCTTAGACAACTTATGTCCAGTAGACATAGGTGTCCCAACTAGCTTGGAGTCTTCCATTCCAAATTTCTTTAGTATCTCTTTGATGTATTTAGACTGGGTAATGTATATACCATCCTTCATCTGATACACTTTTAAACCAACAAAGAATTTTATTTCACCAAACATAGACATCTCAATTTCCTTACTCATAGCTTCAGAGAATGCTTTGCATAAATCATCATATCTACTAAACAGTCTATCATCAACAAATATCTCTGCTAATAGTATCTTGTTCTGAGGTCCTTTTTTGATATACAAGCTACTATTTTCATTAGTTCTCTAAAATCCAATGCTTATTAGATAACCATGTAGTCTTTCATACCAGGCTCTAGGAGCTTGCTTCAGTCCATACAAGGCTTTGCGTAGTTTGCAAACCATATTCCTTTCCTTAGGATCAACAAAACCTTCAGGTTGCTCAATATAGACTTCCTCTTCTAGAATTCCATTCAGGAATGCAGATTTTACATCCATTTGGTATACCTTGTATCCTTTATGTGCCAGAAGAGTTTTGACTCCTTCAAGTCTTGCAACAGGAGCAAAATTTTCTCCATAATCAATACCCTCTTCTTTAGCATATCCTTTACACACTAATCTTGCTTTGTTTCTAGAAACTTCACCCTTTTCATTCATCTTGTTTCTAAAAACCTACTTAGTACCAATCACATTCTTATCTTTTGGTCTAGGTACAAGAGTCCAGGTCTTATTCTTTTCTATCTGTTCAATCTACTCATTCATGGCTTCTATCAAACTTTCATCATTCAATGCATCTTTATTAGATCTAGGTTCAATTTTACTAAGAAAACATGTACCTTTAATTTTGTTCCTTGTCATTACACCTTATGTCTGATCTCCAATTATTTTCTCAGGTGCATGATGCCTTCTGACATATTTTGCAAGTACATGTTCCTTCCTCTTTGATTTTGGGCTTGATCCACTTGGTTCACCATGTTCAAACATTCTATTTTGCTCTTACAACTAGTACTCAGGTTCCACTATCTGAGACTAGGGTACCTCTGTTTGAGACTTGGGCGCCTCTATCTATGACTCAGTTCCCTTTATCTGTGACTCAGTTTCTTTAGTCTGAGAATTGGTTTCTTCAGTTAGAAGCTTGGGTTGCACATGTTTCAACAAGGTTTGTGTTGATGAATTCAGTGGTTGAAATGGTTGTTGTTGTGCATGCTAAAAGTGGCCTTATTAATTAGTAGTACACTTCAACATAATCATTATACTTCAGTTGCATACAGGAATGAATATGGATTCATTCATCCTGCATGTATGAAAGAGTTGACCTATTGCCTTCTAGAAAGCAGGAGTGTGAGCTTGCTCTCAGATCATTGCAAGCTCAGTGACTACACCGAAGACCTAAATAAAGGATTTTAAGCTATGATAAATGATCTAAGATGATATACATATGTAGTTTGTTGTTCATCCAAGCTACTTAAGATTGATTTTAGAAGCACCAAATTGAAGAGTGAAAGATTCTTTTTAAAACCCAAATTGAATGTGCTCTAATGATTAGATTTGCATGATTGAAATTAAAACAACAATGCTAAATGATAAATGCTAAATGCTAAGAAAAGAGAAGAAAATGCAATATAGTAACGTTAGAAGAAAGTTAGGATCCTTGTGAAGGAAAAGAGTTTCTCTTTTATATAAATATCTCTCGAATCGACGGTCGAGATTGAACAAAAAGAGTGGCTCAGATTCGATTGAAGAAGCACAATCCATGTGCAAGTGATTCGATTGGTCAAGAGAGTCAGTTGACTGAATTGACTGATCAGTTATTTTGGAAACTTCCAAAATCAGTTTATAGTTAACTGAAATGTTTCCAAAATGACAAACAGTGGAGAATCAGTTAACTGAGTGGAACTAGATTGTTTCCATTTTGATAATCAGTCAACTGAATTTGATGATGTCATATGCATTTTTAATAGATTAATTAATTTTGAATGCACATTTATGTTTTTATAATTAATTTAATTCCCTTTTGATTCAATTGACAATTTTCTAATTTTTATTTAATTAATATATCAGCATATCAATTAAATAATAGTATAAATTTTATTTGCCAATGTAATGTGATTTTAGGAATTAATTAATTAATCAAGTAAGATGATCAATTAGGACCTAGGGTTTAGGTCAGATCAGTTCAAATTTGATAATTGCTTGTTTGATTTAGGACTTAGGGTAATCAAGATTAGGGTTTCTTGATTAATTGCTGAGATTGGGGGTCTAGGGTTTAGATGACCATTTTTAGGTGATTACATTTGCCCCTCTTTGAATTGATGTGTGATCAATGCATTGATTCAAAGACCTATTAGTGAGAAGACCCAGAATAGTTTGATTTGAAGAAATGAAACCATTCTTTTGAAGAAGAAGACCGACTTCGAGTTTGATTGGACGAAGATCGATCAAAAGATATAAAATAGAATGCTCAGTTTGATTTGAAGCGTTGAAACTAAACATCTGTCAGGAACTCTTAAACCTTTTTTATTGGTTTGAATGAATAACCAGTTTGATTTGAAGTGATGAAACTGATTACCGTTAAGAGATTTGATTAGCAAGCAAATTGACTTGATTTGAAGTGATGAAGCCAATTTGGTCAATGTATCTGGTTTCAATAATGAAAATCCTGTATAAGACCGATCTTGTTTCGTTTTGAGTGCATTCACCACTGTATAAGACCATTGATTGGGCTGCCTTGGATTTAAGATGATCTCAACTTGATTTGATGTGATGAAGCTGAGATGCCCCAAGCGATGGGGTTTTGATTGAGGATGTGATCACTGGAATGTTGATGTCCTGATCCTACCCCCTCAGGAGCAAAATCAAAATATGGCTAGGTGCCCCAGTGATGAGAAGCAATTTGATGGATTAGACAATTTAGGAAGAAACTGATCTGATTAGAAAGAGGTCCCATGTGGTTAGAAAAAAAAATGTACTTGATGAGAGGTCTTGTGTGACCAAGATTAACCAAAATTAAGATACATGGATTGATGAGAATAAAAGCATGAGAGATTTCTATTGGTTGTGCAAGTGGTCAAATTTAGATTTTGATTTCAATCCTGAAAATAGAATCAGGACGGTGGATTTAGCAAGGGGTGTCATGACCACTTGACGATGAGAAGATTGATCGATTAGAATCTTAGATCCTTCACATTGGATAGAGATACAATTATTATGTTGATTTCAACACTATGCAGATGCAAGCTAACATCAATGCAATGAATGCAACCTAAGGTGTAGTCACTGAGCTTTAGCAGTTGAAAATTTTAATCATTGAGCATTTTTGGAACATCGGAGTCAATACAATCCTTAATGGTGCCACTGCGACCATAATAATATGAATAAGACTTTCATCGGATAAGATATAGGAAACTAATGTAAGCATCGAGGCACAATGACCGAGATGACTTGAACGTTCTCTCCAGTAGATGTTGCAAGATTACACCAGTATCGAGGCATTCAAAGCCAAGATAACCATGAGTGTGATCTTGCGTAAATAAACAGAGAAATAACAGTCAAGGAGATAGTTCCGACCTCGCCTTGGCGTACAAATAAAGAGGATCAAGGGATGTGAGGATTTTCTGTCTTAATGCAGGAGCTCTTATCACATACACCCTGATTATTTGATGTTGCCAGATCATCGGGACCACACCAACAAGCAATAGACAAAGAAAAGATTAATGAAATCAATGAAAACAGAGAGCATACAAATAGAAGTTCAACATACTTCAACTAGTTTCAAAGTTTTCGGATGTATATATAGATATGAGGTGTTGAGAAACACCTTTGTACTTGTGAATGCTTTGTGTTTGATTGCTATCAATCTATTATTTACATTTGCAATATCCAATGTGTGTTAAGAAACACAGATGCATCCAAAGATAGTGTTAAGAAACACTATTGATTGTGGTGTTGAGAAACACCTGTTTGCGTCAGTAGCAAGTTGTCCTTCAGGAATGACAAGATTATTGACTCTGGTGTAAACCAAAGATGTGATCAAATTTGGGGACCCATGCCCCTAGTAGAAAACAAAAATAATTGACTTGACTCATACTACGAGGACAAATCTGATTTGATTGCCCTCGAGTTATGACTCTGGATCGGTTTCAAGTCAGGAGGTTTCTCAGAAGAACTAGAGGGTCACGAAAGTGACTGAAAGATATGTACAAACTAAAGCAAAGGATTGATGCCAAGATTGAGCATTGATAGATGGAGCGCTAAGTACAAGAGGCATTTGTTTACCAAGTTTTCACCTACTTGGTAGAGATGTTATTAAGAATAAATTGACTTGATTTGAAGTGATGAAGCCAATTTGATCAATGTGCCTGGTTTCAATAATGAATAGCTCGTCTAAGACCGATCTATCTAATTTTGAGTGTATCCATCAATGTATAAGACAATTGATTGGGTTGCTTTTGATTATGATAATCTCAACTTGATGTGATGCGATGAAGCTGAGATGCCCCAAGTGATAGGGTATTGATTGATTGAGGTGATCATTGAAAGCCTGGTAAGCATGCCTCTGTTGCCATCCTTTTTTTCAATTTCAATTTTTTTTGTATTTTTGATGTTTTTGAATTTTTTTATTGATGCATCAAGGCGCCTATTGCTAGGTTTTCACCAAGATCATTTGTTTTTCAGGATTTTTTCCAATTTTTAGATTTTTTAGAGATTAACCAATCTCAAGCAAGATCACATTGGTTTTCCCCCAATGTCTAGCAAGGTAGAGGTCATTATAGATGGATTAGAAAGTTGATGGATGAGGAGAATAGACAAGGATGGATGAAGAGGGTGAATGTGACCCTCAAAGATAGTATCCTCAAGATTACCCAAGCTAGGGAAAAAAGAATATAGCAATGTAGGCTCAGGGAGAAGTGCTAGATAGCATGTAGGATAATGACCTGATGTCATGAAAAGCATGTGGTCCAAAAGAACGGACATGTCAAGAGACTTCTAAGAACTTATTTTTCATTTTTCATTCTTCATTTTGATCAAGACCAAGGGGTCAATTTGATAAGATAGGATATAGCTATGATAGCGCAATTGGGATAAGGGGTGATGGAGGCATAAGTGAACATTATGGAAGGAATCCTCAGAGATAGGGAAGATAGGCTTGGGATAAGCAAGATCATGATAGGGTGCCATGGATGAGAGAAAATGAATAGCCTGATGGAAATGATAATGCATGGAAAGAGGCATGGTGTGTTCATGGATAGGCTCAACCTTGTCAAGATCAGTAGAAGGGTCATGGATGCTCATGAGCTAGCTGGATGTAAGATATGATGGATAAGATGACATGGAAGGAACTTTCCCCCAAGTGAAGAGTGCAAGTAGGAGGAATTACACATGATGCCTATTTTCTAGGTTTTCGTCATGGTACTTATCCAAGGTGCCACAAGAAGTGGTTTTCACCATAGGATGGATTGAATTCTCTTTACTTTTGCTAGCAAGGTGCCTGTTTACCAGGTTTTCACCAAGGCACTTTTTTTTTTGTACTTTTGATTTTATGGAGGAACTTAAGCTTCATGCTCTTTGGATAGTGCTCCTTTGAAAGATAAGCTATGATGGGCCAAGGCCGCTTAAAGTATGCTCAAAGATGCTGATAGGGTGATGGTAGAGAAGAATGATATGAAGGATAAGGGAGATGGTAGCTAAGGATTTATGTGATGGATTGGATAAGAGGGATGGTAGGATATGGGACGGATGGGTAAGAGGGAGATGCAAGATACTTGATAGGGTATGGTGATAAGATCAACATTGACACACCCCTTGAAGGGTAGTGCCCCGATGGAGGAAAAGTGGATGGAATAGCTTGAGGTTTTGAGGGATGAGTGGATATGGATCTTGGTATATGAGGACCCAAGATGGATGGAGAATTCAAGGTAATGCATTCTGGGACATGAGGACCCAAAATAGAGTTAGATGATGGGAGATGTTTAGATAGAGATGAAGTGGAAGACTTTGGAAGCTTGGATTCCAACTCTGACTTTTCCTTTTTATTCAAGCCTTTTAAAAGAGACTTGGGAATCCACATAGATTTTGATTTTCCTTTTCTATCCAAGTACTTTAGAATAGGCTTGGGAATCCACATAGCTTTTGATTTTCCTTTGTTTTTGGATGATTTAGAACGCAATTCTTCTATGATGGATTTAGGAACCCATATTTGCTTTCATATTATTCTTTTCTTGGACTGAGAACACAATTCTTCCATGATGGATTTAGGAACCCATAATTTCTTTGATTTTATTCTTTGCTTGGATTTAGAACGCAATCCTTCCATGATGGATTTAGGAACCCATATTTTCTTTGACCTTATTCTTTTCTCAGTGGACCTTTGTGGTCTCTTGAATATTTCATTTTTCTTTGTAGTCACATGTCGATTAGATGGGATATAGTGATCTTCATATGTGTTTGGATTCTTGTATTTTTTATTTTTTCGTTGCACATCCAAATTGCTTCCAAAAGACTTGGGAATTATGGATGAATAGGGCTGATATGGCTGGTTCATATGGATTGGTTGACAAGGAGATTTCAAGGATTTATGTCTTTGTTGATCTTGACAGGTGATAGGGTAAGTAGATGGAGGGATATAACGACCTAATATAGATGGAAGGTTTGATGGTTTCATTTTTGGGATATAAGAACCAAGGATGGATTTGGAGGATAGTGAAGGATGATGCTTATGTTTGAATGGAGGGATATAAGGTGTGGAAGGGATATCAACATCTTTAGAGTGAGCTGCATTGCCAAGGCTCTTCTCATTTGAATTCATTTTGTATATCAATAGTAGCATGAGAATCTTTGATAGGAGCAACTTTGATAATTGCATCTGAAGCTTGAGGATATTTATTATTCTGCAAGGGATTTAGAGGAACGATGTTTTCTTGAGGTGGATATTGAGGAGCATGAAAAGGAGATGATGGGATGCTCTGATCTTGACAAGGATCTTTAGATGGTGTACAAAGGGTACCTTTCTCTTGATTTTCAATAGGCCCATTAGAGATGCCAGAAAGGATATCTTGATCTTTCTTGGGAGATAGAGAGCTATGTTCTTGGAAGAAATGGAAGGGGATGATACAATCATCATGGGACTTGTGAGGTATGTGACTTTGGTCAACTGTTAGATAAAGATGGATGGTATCCTGATCTTGATCATTACTGACATTCATTTCTTCACATTTTGGATTGTCCTCTTGACATGGAGCCACTTCTAAGGACGAGGTAAGAGTTTTGATCTGCATGAAGGAATCTTAACACGCTGATGGATAATCATTTGGAGTAGGCTTGACAAGCATTGAAGCACATGGATGCTCTAGGTCTGTGATCTTTGAAGCCTGATAAAGACTTGCAACTGTATGTTGATTAGCTTGGATCTCTTTTAGAGGTAGTCCTTGAGGGTAGACATAGTCATCATTATTCTTAGCTCTTGATAGAGATGATGAAGCTTTAGGAGACGAAGGAATGGTGGAAGAAGTAGATGTGGTCTGCGAACCATTGCTAGACATAGATTCTTGATATTGATCATGCTCAAGATTAGATGAATCGTTAGGATTTTCAATTTCAATTATGCCATCATCTATGAGATCTTGGATTTTATGTTTCAACTCCATGCAAGATGAAGTTTTATGCTCATTGTGTTGATGATATGCACAATAGTTACTAAAGAATTTCAATCCACGTGATGTGGCTTGAGGCAATGTGATGAGGTCATTCTCAAGAAGTTCTTTCAATGCAGATTCATAAGATTGCCCCAAAGGAGTGAAGTCTCTCGTGCATTTAACCCAAGGTTTTTCTTTCATGATGTT
>MU224056.1:886847-928993 GCA_018584345.1 Thuja plicata | reverse complement strand
TGCTAGGGCAAATGTGGAGGGAGAAAAAAACTGTTAATTTCGGATAATTCTGACTTTGAATAGTTATAACGGACAAAATATATACCGAAAACCAATTTTTCTTTTTTCATGCACTAGCTGTACATGTGATCTAAAACATATTCTGAAATCAGAAGAAAAAAATATTATTTCCATATATTAAAGTGGAGGGAACTAGACCTTACATTTTCAGCATTTTTTGAGTAATTAAAAAATGGACTTCAAAAATTAAAAAAATAGGTCAATACTTATTCAAAAAAATTTTAAAAAATTATAGGCATAAACTAGATCCAAGTTTACACATTTCATTAGTTTACATCATTTTCAAATTCTAAACACAAATATCACTTTTATGTCGTTAAAGTTCAACAGTTTTGCATGTCGTGGTCCTCTTCCTTTGTTAAAGTGTGACACAGGTTTGTACTTTTACCCCGCCCTTTTTGAGGGCTTTAATCTCCACCATTTCTAAAATAAATTAGTATTTTAGAAACTAGATTTGGATTAGAACAACTCTTGTTTTTGTCACATTTTAAAATTTTGAGTGTAAGTATCCTCAATTTCTCGTTGAAGTTCAGAGTTTGCTGATTTTAGAAAAAAGTGGCATCTTATACCCTCTTTTTGGTCCCCCATCTTTGTGCACTTACCCTACTACTTTTTGGTTCTCCATCTTTATGTACCCACATACATATTTAAAAACACCAAGACTCTCAAATTTTATGCACACTAAAAATAATGAAGAGATTATGAACCATCTTTTTATGTAAAAAATTACAAAAAATATAGAAGAGGAGGATAATACATCTAAACTAATTAGCTTGAATATTTTTGCTTTTCTAAAACACCTAAGATCCTTAACTTGCACTACCCATTCTCTTTAAAAATATATGTTATTCTTGAAAACCATTGATGATTCTTTTCATAAATACTTATGATTTGAAAATAGTTGGAAGTTCCTATACATCGTGCACTTATAGATCGTAAATGGTATATCATATTTTGATATATTTTTTAGTTGTCTTCGTATGTGACTTAACTACTTATAGTTATTGTTTTGGCTTTTGGGAAGTAAAGATGAATTTTATGGGGTATGTTATGCATGCAAGGGTGAAAAAGTGGTCATTTCAAAGTACTGTTCGAAATATATTCCCTATTTTACCCTATTACCCATTTGTTTTGACAACCAAACAATTTGTACAATTGATCCAATACTTTTGCACAAATGCTCAAATAATTGTGTAATAATGGTACCAATAAAATTGCACAATTGACCTAATTACTAACCCATGACAAAGTTCACACAAGCAAAATGTTGAAAAAGCAGTAGGGGCAGGACCAAGTATCTCAGCGCGTTCCAATGGTTATGATAATAGTTGTTGATTTAATATCCACATTTGTTGATTTAATACCCACGATTGTTGATTTAATGTTCAAAATTTTTGAGCACATTGCACCAATGTTTGTGACTTTAAATGTTTATGCTGATGATGACTACCCATAATTGAATGAAATGTATCCCTTAGTTCTAAAACACAATTATTCATGTGATGTCACATCAACTGCACAAGTATGGGTTTCCCTTTTGCACAACCATTGGTCTCACTTTTTTTTTGGTAGTTTTGGACACCTTTGAAAAAAGTATGTTGATGTGGCATCATATTTGATAATGTGGCCTTGATACCTTAGTTATAAGCAGAGGACTTGCCAATTAAGATATTGTTAAAAATTAGGAATAATTTGATATTTTCACTTAAGATTTTGGGAAACACGAAGTTATGATGCTCAACCACTAGATTCTCTCTTAAATGCATCCAATAAGCTACACAAAATGGATTTGTTGAGAATGCCTAAAAACTTTCAAGTAAGTTGCAATCGTCTACATTAGTTGAGAAATATTAAACATAGACAAGGCCTCATGAGGTGTTTTGAAATTTAAGGATAGTAGATCTGTGGAAGAGGCCATGGAAACTTTATAATAAATGGTATTGGCAGAACCCAAGCTTTACACCTTTTTGCCTAAATTACCCTTGCAATTACATAGGGGCTCAAGATGCAACATCTCAGCGGGTTCCAATGGTTGTGATAGGAGTTGATTTAATACCCACACTTGTGGATTTAATGTCCATTTTTTTTTTTTACAACTTTGCACCAATAGTTGTCACTTCAAATTTGTTATTGCTGTGATGACTACCCATAATGGAATGAAATGTACCCTTAATATTAGAAAACCACTAATCATGTGATGCCACATCAGCATCACAAGTATGGGTATCCCTTTTGCACAACTATTGGTGTCACCTTTTTTTGGGGGTGTTTTGCAAAAAACATGCTAATGTAGCAGCGTATTTGGTGATGTGGCCCTGAAGCCTTAACTAGGGGACTTGCCAAGTAAGTTGCTGGTAAAAAATTGGGAGCAATTTGAAATTTTGCACATAAGATTTTGAGAAACATGAAGTTAAGGTGCTCAACTACTAGATTCTCTCCTCTATGTAAAAGGTTACAGAAACACTCATAATACATTTAAAATAATTTTTTATCACATACTTAACAAACGTATGTAAGGTGATTTTTTAACCAAATACATATCAATGTATGTAGAATGTGAAAACACAGAACCAGTATGCCAATCGTTTGACGAAATGTCTAAAGAAAATGATTACTTCCAGGTAAGAGTCGTTAAATGTTTGACAAAATGCCTCAATGTAATGTAGCGTAGTGGAATGCAGATTTCAGCACGTGAATAATTTGGATTTTTTAACAATTTAAAAGCTTCAGAATCTATCAAACAAATGCATAATTTATCATAGAATTAAATTACACGTCCAAAAATGAATGGTATGAAGGAAAATCTCAGATAAAAGAAATGAAGGATGATACTGTAGAAATGGAGGGAGGGAGAGGAAGAGAAGGAATTAAAATGTTTACTAATAAGTACTGGAAATGATGATTGGAAAATCAAACAAAGCTACATTTAGGAAGAACAAAATATCAAACTCCCAGCTTATTAGTCAGTATAGAAAAATACAAATTTATAGATTTAATTGATTTTAATAACTTTTTATAATTATACTAATAAAAAATACTGTAAATTAGATATAATTAACAATTAATTAAAATTATTGATAGCTTACTCAAAAAATATATAAATTTTATTTAATTCCTATTCTAACTCTAATTGTTGCAGCATTAGATTCCAACACAATCTCTTTTCAAAATGGTTTTTTATCGCATCTTCTGCAAACATGTATGCAGAAACGTTGAGACGTTTCCTCAACCAAATACCTGTAGCGTGCATGAAAACACAGAACAAATATGCCAACCGTTTGACAAAATGTCTATAAAAACTATTACTTACAGGTTATTGCAGCTAACTGTTTGACGGAATGCCTGAATGTAATATAGCGGCATGGATTGCAAATTTCAGCACATGAATAATTTGGATTTGTTAAAAACTTAAAGGCTTAAGAATATCTATCAAACAAATGCATAGTTTATCATAGAATCAAATTACATGTCCCCAAATTATATATAGCAGGGGAAATCTCAGACAAAAGAAATAAAGAATGATGCTTTAGAACTGAAGGGAAGGGAAGGGGAGGAGAAGGAAATAAAGATGGTTACAAATGAGTAGTGGGTATGAGAATTGGAAAATGAAACAAAGATATCATTACTTTATAGCTTATTTTACGTTTCTTTCTTTTATCTTTTGATTAGTTTATTATAATATTAACTGTTTTTTTAGGACAAAACACAAATTGCCATTAATTTAGTATATTGCATCAGATAATTTCAAAAGTGCCATGAATGCTCTGTTTCATCTTATAATGTAAGAAAGGATCATCTGGCTGCTTGATCCACAATATGTCTAATCAATTCTCCAAAGGTGTCTGATGTTTGGAGCAAAATGATTGACTAAACAATGCATGCAAACTGTTTGATGAAATGCTTTCGAAATCAGCATCTCCAAATTTTGTTCATTGATATGTTTGATAGAGTATTTTGAAGGAATGTTCACCCGTAGTCATTGCACATGACTCAATCGACATAATTCTAAGACAATCACTGACTCAAATTCAAATGGAGATATAATATTTCATTGTCAAGAATCAAGATATTTTAATGTTTTAATGTGTCAAGCTTATATGGCTGGGGAAATAATGCAATTTATTATTAAAAAGAATTAAGATGTCTAAAAGTAGAAATGCTTAGAGAAATTCTTATAAAGGTACAAATATTTCACAATGAGAGGATGATGACAAATGCTTCACAAGGAGGCAAATACACATATCGAAGTCTATTCTTCTTCACTATCAGTTTCAATTGTTATCTCCTCATCTTTTACCATTTCTCTTCCTTTGTACTTACCATATGCTATCAAGATATTCATCTCAGTTGATTCGTGTGCTTGAATAAATTTCCATCTATATATATAAGTTTTGTAAGTTTTGAATAGGCAACCTTACTTGATTCAAATGGATTTTCATCTATAAATTTCCATCTAGAGAGAGAGAGAGAGAGAGAGAGAGAGAGAGATTTTCCTATACGTTGCATGTATGGGAAATAATGAGTACCTATTTATACCTTACTTGATTCAAATGGATGGCACAAAAAATTTTGATGACTAAAGATGATTGTAGGTTAGTCATGTTTTAGATCGTCTCAAGATATTTCCTACGCTTTTTGAACAGAGTCAATCGGAATTCGTATGTGGAAGTTATGGCTTCCAGAGCAAAGCCTATTTTAATTTCTTCATAACCCGATCGGGTTATGAAGAATAAATGCATAATTTTTACTTCTTCAAAACCCGATCGGGTTTTGAAGTACTTTTTGATTTTCAGATTCCGATAAGGTTATTTGAAATTTAGAAACCCGATCAGGTTCTTAGACAGATTGAGTTTTTTAATAATATTTTCTAGGCTTGGTTACCAAGCCTAGAACAATTTCAAATTTTTAATAACCCGATCGGGTTATATGAAGTTTGAATTTTTTTTAAAGATGTGTCCACTTTTTTGGTTCACAACATGGTGCACATACCCCTCATCAACAATGTATTTAGTGGAATGAATGTCATCCTTTTGGAGCTCCTCGGTCATTTTCTAAGTTTGGGATATCTTGTCTCACTTCTTCAACAATGACTTGATAATCTACTCTCATGTTTCTTACCACCTCTAACTCCTTCACAATTCTATATATATTTGACAAGTAAGGACATTACATGAGATTAGATTTCTCGATAGAGATGTAGTAGGTGTGATTTATATGGGTCATCTCACTTGTTGCAACATTTGGGATATTTTAAATATAGGTGGCACTTGAAATGCTTGAAATATAGTTGGTGCCACACCCTTTGACTATGGGAGAGTAGTTGGAATGTTTCCTTTAGGTATATATACAATAGTTATTCAAACTATCCTTGTAGTAACACCTGAAGCTTCTCTTGGTCATGCTATTGTAGTTTCATGTACTATTTTTTCCTACATTAGGAAGTCATCAACATAATCTTCTATTTTATGCACTTTTTTCCTTTCTCTTCTTCCATGCATCCTTTTTGAAGGCTAGGTTAATATCTTGTTTTATTAATGCCTTTACATATGTATTTTAGCTAGATGATATTATTGTCCAAAATGTGTATTTTGAGAACTTTTATTGAAGATACTTCATACTCAAATAAATTAGGTTCTAAAATAGGTTCATAAAAAACTCTATTAAGGTCCTAGTTCTTGAATGTACAAAAGAATTGTCATCATTAACCTAATCATGTACTCTACGTGTACTTAGTATCTTCATTTGGTTTATAATCAAATAATATCTAGATGTGTCCTACTCCCGACCCCATGCATTTTAAGCATCCTTAGATCTAAGATCATAGACAAATTTTTAGTTTTGGCAAAGATGAGGTGATTGACAGGACTTAGGAACCTTGCCCTTGTCACCCTTTGCTAAAGATCCACTATAGTGTGACACGATCTATGTGAGGATTTGATGGACATTAAAGTTTTGACCTCTACAATGTCCTTCACAAGAAAAAGGGATCATGATATGTTGAATGTTTGGTCTTCACTACCAAGAGTTCTTTATGTCTAGTTCTTGGCTTGACATGCCACATCTCTATCCCATACAAATCCATTGCCTCTACTCTAGAAGTCATGCATGTCAAAGTAATTCAAGATTTCATCGAGGAAAAACTCACAATAGATTTTCCTTAAAAATACTATGGGACCTCAATAATGTTGCATGGATTACATTTAACCCCTAAAATCGACCTAAATTTTCAACCATTCATTATATTTATTTTTCTTGGTCGGATTATAGAAGGAAAATTTTGATTTTTTTTTAAGTAATGCCCGTGTTCATCGAAATTCTGACGAACACCAATATTCATTGGAATTCTGACGAATGTAGGCATTACTTAAAAAAAAAAATATTTCTATTCATTATGTTTTCTTACGTGCACACAGAGGGCATGAAGGGAATGAAGGTAACCCGCAATCTACAAAGAGAGGGCACGAAGGGAACATAGGGCATCCTAATACTAGCAAAGAAAGGGGATGGAGTGATTTTTGCCTTTTCCACATTGGAACTCCGCACAAAATCCCTACTCAATTTTTATAGCCGTTATCCCACCCAACATCAACAGTTATAAAAGGGGCAGTTTGAGAGAATTATTGAGCCATCCATTGGAGATCCGGCTCCTTACCCAAAACCATATCACCCACCATCAACGGCAGATTGAGATCCTACAGCTGCACATCCAGTAGCTATGAAGGTAAGAGTCTTGCCCTAGCTACATCTATATATGTTCATCCATTAGCTATATCTTTGGAAAAAATTATGATAGAACATTCTTTGGATTAAGCTTAACATCTATTTTTCAATTTTCTATTTCTTATAGTTTTCGGTTGATTTTATTCTATTTCTTATAGTTTTCAGTTGTTATTTTCTGCCTTTTATTTAAATTTCATAGAGATGAGAGCGGCTGCTAGGTCTACTGATTTTTCTATGAAGATTTTGCCTAATCCTGTTAGAATAGTCCCAAGGGATAACTGAGAGGGGGGGTTGAATCAATTATCAGCTAGTTTAATTCTTTTCTTCAATTAAATACAGAATAACATTAAGCATTAACACATTCAGATAACACAAGATAGAACATAACAATTTTGGTTACGGGGAAACCAAATAGGTAAAATCCCCGGTGGGAATTAGCACCCACAAAGAACTGTATTTGAGTATAATTATCCCTGTTAGGAGATCTTGCAACCCTATTAGGAGTTGTTCTTTACAATGCAATAAGTACAGTGACCTAGTTAAGGGTCTGACCTTGTTAGGTGTCTTTTACAAATAACCCTGTTAGGGGTGATGACTCACTGTCCAAAAAGCTCACTGCTAAAATGATGAAGGCTGCAACCTTTAGTAAAACAGATATGCACTATATCTGATAAATGAACTATTTGAGTAGACCTGCTGTCTTGATCAGTTCCAGTATGTTGTATACTTCCACTTCTTCTTCACATAGATATTTTCTTGATGAATGAAATGTATTTACTGTCCCAAAACAACGGACATTCTGTTCTATACTTTTTCTGTCTCTTTTCTTATCATTCACACTTAGCATTCACCATATGAACTACTATAAGTATCTTCCCAAAAGATGTGATCTTCGTCGGCTTTAGGAGTCCCTTCAATACTTCTTTAGTTGGCCACATCAAGCACGCAACCTGATTAGAATCATGCAACCCAAACTGAGTAGATGCGACGCTTCACAAAGTCGGCTCCACCAAATTAACTCCAACTTCACAATTCTGATAGAACACATTTATCACCTTTAGATAATTATCTTTAACTCATAACTAAACATGAATACAAACACGCATATCCCAAAGATAGGCGCAACTCAAGAAATAATGTAATTATGTTGGCTCTTCACACATAATCTTCAGTCACTATAATTGCCATAACTGGTTAACATAACTCAACTGAAACTTCATATCTGACTTGGCATGAATGCACATAGCATCTAGAACATGTATACACCATAGAAATAAACATGCATAGCTCCAAAACATCTGTACTGATAATTGCATATAGAACACTGTTGTATATTATATGTTGTCATCAATGACAAACATACAATCAACTATTTGCACAGAGGCAAATCTCCAACAAATCCTTCATTTAGGACAAGAGATATCTAGTTCTTTCCATTAATTTGGAGTGTCTGCATTAATCTGTTTCCTCCATTTATGCTTTAAATTACATTTTTTTATTAAAGCTTCTTACCTCCAATTCTGTTTTAAGAGCCAACACATATGTTAGAGCTGTCCAATCTGGATAAAAAGCTTGGTCCTCTGTCAGAAAACAATAACTATCCTTTTTTATTATTGGTATTCATAAAGTATCGCTAGGTTTTATAATAACCAGAACATCTAAGAACAACAAATCTATATTGTTTTACAAACCCCACAACATGTATTGGGAAAGTATTGGGAGTGTCTGATCTCAAAGCAGATTTAAAACAATTGAAATTTTCTTATAGTTCACATTTCTGTTAAAAATGATAGATATTTCAACATGAATTAATAGAAATTTCAAATTGAATAATGCATGTAGAATGTGAGGTATTTAGATAGAATGTTTCAAATCATTTTAGTCTGGTGTGAATGATATACATATCTGTAACTATCGAAAAGGCTCCATAAAGTGAGAGTGGAAACATTAACATCCAAATACGAGTAGAATGATCTATGAACTCTTCACAACCATTACCAAAGATGTTGTGAAACTGTTTGAACTAATTTTTTTAGAATTTGAAGACATATATGCAAATGTGAAAGTATCAATAGAATGCATGAACTTGAGTCACAAACTGTCACGAAGGTATTTGGTCTTCTTAAAAGTGATGAGTGTAAGATAAACATAGCAGATCTTTTAAAGGGATATATTAAGTTACAAGCAAATGTAGTTTTGTGGCTGTAAAACTAGGCTCCACAATGAGAGCTTTCAATAGAGACATATATGCAAAATATGAAAGTATGGACAATATATGTGAACCATTTAACAATTGCCTTAGGAAATGGAGGTGTAGACTATACAAATAAAATGTTTGATGAAAATTATTTCTGAAAATGTGATGATTGTATCATATAGTTGAAGTGTGAAGATTTAGGGATAGTTTGGTCATTGGTGAATCATTTGTTACATATGAAGCTATTCATTCCATATTTTTCATCAGATTGTTTCACATTTATTATAAATGAAGGTTTTTTTATAGCTTCTAAGCCGAACCAATGGACAACAATCTCAATGCTACTTTGAATTATGTTATGTAGTTTGATGATGAGTTTTATATCATCATAAATTATGGTTCTTATCCTCTATCATCACCCTTGTAAAACCATTATTAGTTATCTATTAGTAATGATAATGATAGCCACTATAGTCTTCTGATCCATCTACTCAATTGCCTCTCTAGAAAGACTTATCAATGATGTACAATTTTCTTTTCTTGTAGTGTCATGATGTACTAACCATTGTACTTTTTAAGAGATTGCTAAAATGGTAATAAGAGATATTTTGTAACATCAATTCAACTATTGGAAATAATGGAAGTGATTGACTATCTCCGGCATTCTCAAATATCTTATAGGGACACCTCCATCAAACCTTCACCACTCTTGGAAGAACAGAATGAAATTTCTCATAATTGTGCATCTCATATCCTTTGGCATGTGTATCAGCATCAAACTATCATTATTTTTAATTTCAAAATGTAATTATAATCTAATATGAAATATGTAGTGTGAGTTTTGAACTCTAACTCTTTGACACAGTAGCATTTGACATTTGTGTATTTAAACTTCAAAGTTAATGTTAAAATTTACCACTGTTCTGTCATGATATTTTCTAGAAATTCATTAGATTAGATTTTTTTAAAATGGTATCCCCAAGTGCCCCCATCTCCTATTTTTAAAAATTAAATGTACTAGTACTGGTACCAATCTATAGAGTCTTCAAGTACCCCTATCTCCTAGTACCCTTGATAATTATGGAAATATTGTAAACCTTTAATCAAGTCATAAAGATTGAATTATTTTATCATGTACGTGTCTTCACACATTCTCATGGTTCAAATTATTCTATGCTTGGAGTCTCCTTAACCAATTATGGTAACAAGATTTGTGATGCAAGACTATAAAATTTTGCACTTGAAAAGTCATAAGAAGACAATGAAGTCTTCACTCGATGAATTATGAGGGACTCAATAATTTGATAGTAGAAAGCTGAATGAATGGCCAGAAGCATCGGAGTGATTTGGAAGAGATTGTCTATCCATGCAACTAAGCCTTCACCCATGCTCTTAGATTTCTGAAATCTAGTGTTCTATTGTAGGCACTCTTCTTAGCTTCTAGGGTCCCTTAATTGCATTTCCATTGTTTTCTCTATGAAATCTATCTACTGATCACATACATGGAAATTTGTCAAACAATTCACATGCCCTGTCAATGCATATACATTTTGTATACATTTATACTAGGATTGTTGGAGCTACAACATGTTACAAAATTCCTACCCATGGTGGATGTATATACCATGCTTTTACACCCATTTTGGCACAAGTTGGGAGGCCAAAGGCTACATAGTCAACATTTACACCTTTCCACTGCATTTGGCTAGATGTATCCTAGAATCACAACATTCCATGATCCAAATCATCATGCAAAACAAAACTAGATATAGTGCCTAGTAATTGTAGGCTGCCAATTTCGGCAAAAGCTCACAAAGCAATTCAAAACAATGTTCTAGAGTCTCAATTTAATAGATGCTCCTGTAATTTACTTCAATGCAGAGTGTTATGTTTTAAAATCACTTGCAATTAAATAACTTGTGAAAGAGAAGAATGTGATAGGCTATGTACAACAAATATTTTATAATAATAAGCTATATAAAGGAAAAAGGTGTCATATTATTCTAATTTCCTTTCAGCGTAGTTGTATATGTAACATATCAAATCTTCCTATAACATTCATTTATTTTCCACTTGAAGAGTCACAAATAGTTGGTTCTAAATCCTTTGGCGTCTTACTGTTAATTTTGCTTTCAATTTAAAGTTTGCAAGCTTTACCTTATTGTGAATTGGTGTGCATCCACCATTAGTGACTTCCTCAGCATCTGGGCATGAACTCAAGAGTCTGAAAGGTATGGATTAATTTTTGAGTTTTGAGTCTTGTCAATTCAAATTAAATTATGATTACCATAAATGTTTCATCTGATTTCATCACATTATAGCCCCATTCGGGTTTGTTTTATTCTTACTATTTATGCTTTAGTGCTTACTAATATACTAGAGCCATTTGATATAAATTTGGGAACATTGTTTCTCATTGTGGCATAGATCAACTAATAATATTGACCACTAAAGCATACATTATACATGGAAACTTCTATGTAAAACTTATGGACACATTGTCAAATATTGTAGACGAGGAAATTATTATCATGTTACATCAAAAAGAATGAATGATCCTATGAAAAATATTGACATAGAAGAAGTAAGATAGGAAACTAACAATATATGGAAGAAGAAAGAAGAATAAGATACATCAAACATTGTGGTTACACCTAGCTCTGGCATAGAAAATCTCTTTGAAAACTAGTTTAGAATGTGTTGGCTTACGGGGAGCTATAAAGAAGATTTTTTTTCCTTGCCAAATAAGATGGTGTTGTTACCAGAACATAATATGTTTTTCATATTAACAAGAAAAAAATAGTGGTGAAATATGTGGTAGAATATATTGATTTGAGAAAGTTTGCGAAATAATGGAAAAGAGACTGTGCTACATTCAGATAAAATGGGTTTGACAACATTTTGTGATTTGATGTTTTAGAGACAAAAATATAAGTACATTTAAGGGAAAACAAAATAATTTTTGGTAATCTTTTTCATCTCTAAGATCTGGAAAATTATGAAGTGCGCAAGAAGATTTGAAGTCAAAACTACAAACTAAAAAAAAAATATTTTTCTCATGGATCATGTACATCTTGTGAATTATAATGATGATTCCCTTCAAAAATTTGAAAATTTCATGAGTCAACAATTAAGGGTTTTATTGGATGGTCCATTTTTTGGCACTACCTTACCTAATAGGGTTATTTGTGTTGAGGATATTTAAAATTTTGTTGAAGTAGAATTTGAAGAATATGACAATGATAAAATAAGAAATCTTAAGGATTCACTTTCTAGAGATAAAATACAAAGAATTCTTGCTCTAGGTCATAAAGGATTGGATACATGGAGTGAATTTTTTTATGATAATTGATGAACAAATAATCAAGATAGTACTGAGTAGAATACACGATGATTAAATCTAGCTAGACAAGCCCTATCAGATAACTAAAGATGCAATCAAAGCAGTGACAAATCTTTGCTCATTCAGTTCTATACTAATTATGAAATTAGTCAAGAAAAAGGAAGTTGGAGATTTAATTGAGGTGGCAGGAGATCGTAAAACATTTTTTATTGACACAATCACTAACCCAATAGTAAGGTATGTAGCTTTTGATATTATTTCCAAAACAAGGAAGGTAATACTTCTATTGCAGTATATGTTGCGCATCAAATGATAAAAAATGGTACAGATTTTGATCTATGTGAATTAATTAGATTGCAATTGTTACACAATTTGATATTAACAAAGAAGGAAAGGATACACATTTTGATATGCATCTTTTGGTGCCAACACAAAGGGTATTTCATGTTGCTTCTTAGTCATAGACATCTAGGTGAGGTAATAATTTTTTTTGCAATTTTTTTGGATTTGCACAGGTGATGAATATGTAGATTTGCCTAAGCACTACTTGGAGCTTACCTAACAACAGATGTACTATTGTGATAAAATCATCACAAGTCCATTTATTGCCGGGTCAAGCTCCAAGTAATATTTCTTGGTCAAATCTGTAAGAATGAATTTAGAATAATTGAGAGGGGGGGTGAATCAGTTATCCTCAGGTCTAGATGTGCCCATTTAAATTTTATACCAATTTGAACAATTCAGATCTTCTCGGCAATAATAACATAAAAGTGTGCAGTTTACTGTACTAATGAAATAGGCTTACAGAAACACAACATAAACATTCACACATTTTGACACCATGATGTAACATGAAAACCCAATATGGGAAAAACCACTAGTAACATGCTAACAAAACTTCACTCTTCTAAAGTGAGCTCTATTAGGAGCCAACCTTGTTAAAGGTTACAAAATACACTGTCAAATGTGACCTGGTTAAGGGATTTAATCACCCTATCAGGAGTGGCCTTGTTAGAGGACTTAGAACATTCCAAATTGAATGTCACCTTACTCAAAGGATTTATACAATGACTGTTAGGTCAACCTTGTTAAAGGATTTGAACTGATACAATGGTTAGAAAGTAATCAGCAAATTTGATCTGATTCATACAACTTACTTTGCAATCCAGATCCAATTCATCTCTTATGCTAATTCATTGAGTGGCCTCCATTCTCATCTCAAACTCTAGATCTGCTTGGAAATCTGTCAAGCAATCTCTCTCTGCTTCTATGCTCAGCCTTCTTTGCTTAGATCTTGCCAGCCAGTCAATTAACCATGCAATCCTCTTGCATACTCTACATACACAACTCTTTATGTCTCTTCATGAATAATCCCTTGAGATTATCATATACCTCTTTATCTAGGTTGGATAAATCTTTTGCTGCTTAATCAAGATCGTAGATCTTGGGTTAGGTCAGATCCAATGGATCTTTCCATCATTACATTTAATTTATTTCTCCAATACAATCACCAATTAAATCTTGAATCCATGCATTAATAACAGTTTCCTATGCAAATAATTAATGAGGACCAAAATTAAATATCCATAACAAACTTCACATATTCCAATAAATTCAATAATGTCCGCCAGAGATCTCAAATCTCATCAATTATCAAATATTGTTACTCGGCCAACACTGTGTTCTTCCGCTCGGTCGCCTCTATATTCCTTGACATTTCACTGGTGCTCGGCCATCACTGGATTCACTCGGCATCAACTTTTCTTTTCTTGGAATCAACCTCACAGTGAAGTGTCAGTGAAAGATAAACAACATATCACTTTGCCAATGTGCCAAATGATCAAGTACCCTTGTGTTTATTCATAACTCAACCATTTCCCTCGGTCTTCTTGTTATCCTTTTCTTCAAATCAAATAGATATGGTACTCAAATAGATAGCAATAGTCTCACCAGTTAAGGTTTGACATCAATGAAAAAACAACAATTGTTTCCATTATAGCTTTCAAAACAATCTTTCCAACAATCTCCCTCTTTGGCATTGATGGCAACACTAAACAATAATTTGCAACCATAGTTACCATACAATCCAAAAAGTGTATGTGTTCCTTGTATGAACAAATTTTCATTAATGTCTTTAGCTTCATTTTGATTCTCATATGTAAAAAAAAATTTCTCCCTCTGTGTCTGTGATCACACTGATTTTTTTTGTTTATGTTCATCAATCTCTTTTCAGTAATCTCTTCCTTTTTCTCAGTATACTTCTCCCTCTATCTTTCTCAGTAATTTCTCCCTCTTTGACAACAATGCCAAAGATGTTGACATCTTCATCATGCAGATTCTTCTATTCAAAACTCTGTATCATGTTGTTCCTATCATCTTGCTTATGATTGATACTCTTTTATTGTCCTTGTCTGTCTTTCACAACTTTAGGCAACATCCTAAAGTGTGACTGCGTGTGCATCAATGTGAAAAATATTCAGAAATATGACATTTGATGCAATAGTACCATTTTGAACTAATTAACCTCAGTTAGGGGAATCGCCCCTAATTTACCTCGCAAATACTCATGAGCATTATGTTGACAGGGTTTTGCTGACCGGGTCCGCCAACAGTCATAAGTTGTCACCGGGTACCGAGGGTACCGGCCAACTTTTCCTGCAAAGGCTATCTAGGGAAGTTAGAATCCCCGGGCCTCCAAGCACCTAGGTGTTGGGTCACGACGGTGCAGGGCTCGGTTGGGAGAAGTGACTATTTTTGAGGGGGATAGCTAGTTTCTTCAACTCATTCTCTCTGGAGATTCAATAAGGTGAGGTTCCTCCAAGCATTCTACACTTAGCAAATAAAATGAAAAAGGTCCTGGAAGGTTAGAAGTACTTCATCTAACTATATTTATGCTTAAACATTCAAAACATCGATAATGCTCTGATATACTACACTAAATACTGAAGAAATATGCAACCATCAACTAGTATTTTATCAGTAGCGAGGGAAAAGAGGTCGTTAATCTACTTGACATATCAGAGCAGAAGACATAAAGAACATGAAACATAAAATACCTTTAACTCAGAAGTTTGAATACCAACAATATCATTGCAAAGAATTCTCCCTTCTTCATTAATGTTTCTTCCAGCAAGTACTGGTGCGTGATACAATGGTGGCTCCAGGGGAGCATCTAACTATTGGAAAGTGAAACAATGGAGCATTGAGCTCTGCAACTAAAATGAAAAATCACTTTTCTATTACTATGGACAGCAAAATCATCAATTTTTTTGACCCTTTGGAAATGGGCCGGTCTTACTATTTACACACTTTCTTCTAACCCTAACCCTAACCCTATTTTACATCATGTTTCAATAAAATACAATATCCAGGGGCCGGTACTACCTGCGCCACCCTACAAAAGACCTTGAGATGGAATAGGCCTGACATGTCAGAAGAATGAGACAAGAATATACAGCAAAATAATTGGCCTCAAGAAGAGAGCCAGGAGAGAGAAGGAAGAAATTAGATCCTCGGGGATCAAGGCTACATGCCTCATAAATGGGAAATGCGGTGCCCTGTCTCCAATGTGCCAAGTGTACCTCTGAAATGGCACCTCAAGAAGACCATCTATCAGAAAGCCAACTGTTTATCCGACACCCCCTTGATGTAGCCAGCTACCTTCTGACAGTCTTTATTAACCGCTTTCGAAAGTGACCGGTTGGCCTTGGAGACTGGGACACGGATCACTTGAAAGAATACAAAATTTGGGATTCGGGAACTTACGTTCTGAAAGAATAAAGAATACCAAATGTTTGGGTTTTCTCCAGCCTCAAGAGAAACCTTATTGTTGTTTGTTATCATTGAAGGCCTGGAGGAGGCGGGAAATTCCATCTTCATCGATATCCTTTAGGCCAGCGCTTCGGTACTTAGCCACCTTAATTTGTTCCCCCAGGTCTGGAACATTCTCCTTAAATTCATCGGCTATTTTTTCCGCGTCGTGGCCACTAAGCACCATATGAGTTAATCTCATCATTTGAGCACCATCTATTCCCTCCAGGGATTGATATCGGGACTTCATCATTTCATCAAAACTCCCCAAAATTGAATCTTTTGGCGTGCACGTATCTGTACTGAGGGGGTCAGTCCCAGAGATTTTTGTTACAAAAGACTTGTATAAATTGAAAGAATATTTCACTGCATTGACCTTCTCTTGTAGAGTCCCCACTAGTTGCTTGGTTACTTCTAATGTGAGGTCAATTCTAGAGTGTTGGGTTCTCACAAAATCAAATGATTCATCCTCCAAAATTCTAGATTCAGAAACCATTTCCTCCCCTAGGTCGAGGAGTTCTTCAAGCTCTACCTTCCATGCTTGATAGTTTTCAATATCACCCTCCCACAGGTCAATGAGAGTTTTTTCCTAGTGCAGAACATGTTGGGCCACATACAAGTTTGGGAGGGTGGATACTAGGAAACAGCGGATGTTCCCTATTTACAGAGCGACCTATTCATCGACCACCTAGGCTTTCTTCTTCATTGCTCGCAAGGAGTTGATGTCACTTTGCGATAATGGTGCATCAGACATGGAGGCCTTCGGAGGGGCAGCGCTGATAGGTCAGGCCAGCTCAGTAAGCAACCCCATAAGGTTTGCATTTTTCTCCTTTTCTATTTTGAGCCTTTGGGCCTCCTTTTCATAACGGGCCTCCACTACCCTAGCTTCTTCTTTTAACAGGTCCACTTTGCCCTGTTTACCTCTTTTTCCCAGTGCTATCTCCGTGATATTATAATCTCCGGGCTCTGTAGTTGCTTCATCAGCGTCTGGGGGAGGTGTCACCACAACGACAACTGTTTCTCATCTTGGCCTGGTTCAAAGAGTATGAACCGTCCAGGCTTTCTTGGCCTTTGGTGGGGCCTGGACCTGAGCCATCATTTCGGCCAGGGAGAGAGGAGCTCTGGGAGTGGATGGAGCCTTTCTATTCTTGCTCTCCACTAACCACTGAGGTGGCAGGGGTGGCTTGTTCACCAAAGTTTTTTCTTTTGGTTCTTCCCCAGTGCCTTGCTGCTGTTCCTCCTCAGTGGTGTGGGTCTCACCTACCCCTTTTTCTTTGTTCTGGGCTTCATCAGGAACATTTCCCCCGGGGACATCTATCTCTTCCGCACTGTCCTCTATATCTCCAGCCTTGTCTGGACCTTTTTCAGTTATCCTGGGGATTTCCTCCTCTTGTTCTTATATCTCTTCAGCCTCAGTTGCCGAGATTTTTTCTTCTTCTGATATATCTTTTGGAAGTAGGGGAGGTACCGGGTCAAGATTCAGCGTTTGCACCGCGGTTATTACCTGCCCAAAAGTTGCTCCAAGGAGTGGCATTTGGAACATGGCGGCTGAGGTTATGGTTTCTCCCTTAGGTCTAATTCCCTCAGCAAGTGCCACTTGTTCATTCTGCTCTTTTTGGTCCACCCCTAGATCTTGCATCTCTAGAGCCTCAGAGGTGATCTCTAGCTCTTCTTCCTTTTCCCCTTCTATCTGCTCTTCCTGCTCCTGTGCAGGTTCTTTTTCCATAGCTTCCTCTTGGGCTGGGACTTAAGCCTCTGTTTGCCTGATGTCCCCTTGCAGGTTCCCGAACTCGTCGGTTGCAAAGACATCATCAAATTCATCCTGCGAGGGAGGACTGGCTGGGACTTCAGTAGGCTCTGTTTCTCTCTCTAGCTCTGGGGAACTGGAAGAGAGGATCTCCACTTGTGGGGTCTGGGGCATACCCAACCCTAGCTCTGCCTTAGGCTTTTGGTTAAGCCTCTTCCTTCTTTAGGTAACTAAGGGTGGCCCCACATCCCTTAGTGTTGCTTGTTCCACTGGATCTACCCTCGTTGCCTTTACCATCAAGGCTGCCAATGATGGGGAGGAAGGGGGATGAATTGGCCCAGCCATGAGTACTGGAGTGGCCTGCCATGTGATTAACTTCTCCCTCATTTGTTGGGAGGCTGCCACTGACTGCTTTATTTATTCTTTTATGTGGACTTCTTGCACAGGAGGAATTGTATCTATTCCTTTTCCTTTATCCACTCTCTGTGAAGAAGTCTCGGCCCCCGGAGTTAACTTTGGTACTAGCTGGGCTGCTCTGCGGACACTCTCGAGGCACACCTTCTTGAAGTAAGCATGGCTATGATCGACCACCTCTCGGGTGAAGTCCTCAATTTTTGGCCCTTCCTGGGCATCCCCATTTACCAGTGGGAGGGCTAATTTGTCGATCCCCTTTACTTTGTACTGGGGATATATCATGGAGCCGGTGTCTGAGAAGTCCTCCAAGAATCTCCAGAGCTCCAATCTTTCCATCATGCCTGTCATCATCCTAATGTAGTGCCAGCTCCAGACCTCCACGTCATCTTGGTAATCTTCCCAAAAGTCCTCCATATGGTATTGATGGGGCTCTGAAGCCCGGGGAAGTACCACTGTGATCTTGCCATGCAGATCAAAATTCTTCCACATCAAGTAGAACTCTGCCAAGTTATAGCTTTTAAGCTCGTTATCTGTCTCTTTTGCAATGGCCAGACTGCATGAATAGTTCCCACAAGTGATTGGGAACAGAATATTGGTTACCTTCTTTAAGGAAAACACCGCATGCAACTCCATCATCTGCCTGTAGTATTCCAAGAGAACTATCTTGTCCCCATAGTGCTTGGGCAACAAGTAGGGTTTCTCAGAGAAGCCGGTGACCCTAATATAAGTGTGTTATTGGAATTGGATGTAATAATGTCCATAGCTCCAGACCAAATTCATCACCTCTATGGATAGGCGATATCCTGCGTCCTGGGTGGGTGTGAGTAGGTGATAGTAAACGAACGCATCGTTTACCCTACAGAAACTAGGGAAGTTGGCCTCCCATTGAATCTATGGGAAGTAATCCCATGAGAATTTTTGATCTGAGCCAAGCCCAAGGACGTCGTCTTTGAGTAGCCCATGGGTGTGGGGCCTCTATTGTGCCAGGGCCTAGAAAACATAAGAAGTCATGTAAAATTTCTTCTTCTTGGCTAGTTGGAGGAACTGGGAGTCGACGTGGTTTGAAATTATAGCTGCCTAGTCGAAGTACCCTCCCTTAGTGGAGATGTCAAGGAGGAAGTAATACATCCATGGAGTGAATTTCTGGGCAGAGGGTTTCCCAAAGACTCAGGATAGTGCTATCGTTCCCATCTGGATGCTCTCTTTGAACTCAGACCTGGGAATCTCTATCTTCATCCTCTTGGGGTCCCTCTTCGGGACCTTGAGCCATTGATTGTTCATATATATCCAGGCGGCCTCCTCCAATTGCGTGAATTGGACCAAAGAATCCAACCTTGTAACCACAGTAGGTTTGTCAAATTGAGGGATCCCCAGACCTGCCTGGAAGGTGTCAGGGTTGAGGGATACCAGAGGAGTAGGGTACCCGATGGGTTCTACAGCTGCGAGCATAATAGCCCAGACAGAAGAGTTGTAATTGGCGGCCATTGTTAGAATAATCTCTAGAGATTATACAGAGCATGGGAAATAAGCCGCCTTAAGAATCTTGGAGTCCCCGACATTGATGGCTAGCTGATCTCTAGCTTGTCACTGGATGTACATCATTTTCACTAAGGCCTGCATCTCGGGCCATGTCCCGATGCTGGTGTCGGTAATGAGTTTAAATTTAGACTCGATCTTTGAGCTCATGATAACACTATCTTTCACAAACTTTATGCTTGGGGTAACTTCTCCAAAGCCCTCTCTATTTTGGATTTCACAACCGCTCTGGTAACCACCGTGGAGGGTAGTTTTGGACTTCTGGGTGGTGAGGATACAGATGCTTCAGACATGTTTGGAAGTGTACTCTGAAAACCTACAAGGAAAAGTGACTGTTAGAACGCATTAATAAATAAATACTCCAGGGTCCGAAAATCTTACCACCGTGATGTCTGCTTTCCCTCAAAAGTTAGTTTCATTCAAAAACTCCAGAAAGCACATACATATTATGAACTTAGGAATTTGATTGACCATCCAGGTCTGGGAATTTTATCACATTTGGTAAGAAGGACACGGGATGGATGATGGCAGGAGACCCGAAGGCCAGAGAGGTAACCGTTGGTGAAGATGTGCAAAAGGGGAAATCGTTAGGCCCATGTGGGCACCACGTGGGTAGGTAATAAATAGGAGTTATGGTGATGATGACGGAGCCAATTGTCCGAATGCGCGAAAAGTGAAGGCCACTTGGATGAATTTAAATGTGTGCATGGGGAAATAAATGAGGGCTAGGATAGTTTTATAGAGGAGAGAGAAAACTACCTGTTTGAAATTGGCCGAGAGCTGAGTTTCAAACAGGTGGTATTCTGCTCGAAATAAGCTTACGGGTGGAAAACCAGTGACATGGGAAACTCGACGAGCTTGTCAAACTATCTGGATAGATATACATAGGATATACATTAGAGTTGAGGGATATATACATGGGGAATAGAGGGATATACAAAAAATATATACTAAAATTACACATATACACACCGCAGAATGAATATCTACAAGAAACTAGGCAAACACAGACTATTTACAGCTTCATACACTATTTACAGGCTAACTACACCTACACAGAGGGTGGACAACCCTCTGGTAGAGTTGACCCACTAACGGGTGGCAAAACCAGAAAGAAACAAAAACAACCAAAACAGAAGAAAGAGGAAAAGACAACCAAAAATAGAAAGAAAACAACACCAGACAGAAGGAAAACTGAAGGGAAAAGAGGTACCAACCTGAGAACGTAGAAAGGAGGAGGAAAGAAGCCTCCATAGAAGCTCTATAATAGTTGCAACCTTCAAATGACCATAATCAGCCACCACAAACCACTCACAATCACTTAGAAATGATGGAAGTATTTAGCACTGGATTATCATTAAATCTCTGCAAATCGCTCTGATTGCTTGAGTGTTTAATCGTGGTAAATGTGAAAATGATAGGTAACTTCTATTTATACCCATGGTAAAAAGCAATCCACCTCTTCATTAGCAAACTTCAGACAGACAGACCTCCGGACTCTGGGCCCGGGGATTCCCTGCGATGATATCACCTTAAGGAAAGAGAACGTCATGGTGAAGAATCCTGGGGTCCATAATCTGGCTCCCGACAAAGGACAAAAAACTCTGGGACTGGGGTCCCGGAGGCACGAGAAACAAACAAAACAAAATACGACCGCGGGTAAGAAATCCCTAGAGAAAGAAAATAAAAAGAAGGCAGAAAAGGGCAAGGCAAGAACAAGAAGCAAAAACAAAAAAATGGGGGACCCAACATTTTGCACACAAAATGTAGGGACGGGGATGCAGGGCATAATAAATGGCGACTATCTAGGACAAATGCCTTAGCGCATTTGAGAGCTACAAAATCTCTGGTTAGCAACACTAGAACAAGTCACTACTTGAAGTATCTGACAAGAAAAGAGCAACATATCTGAGAGAATCTGACCACACAGGATCCATTCCATAGTCTTCCATCAGTGGTGGCGTGTGTGCTTTGAAAGGAGATCAAGTCGATGACCTCTGGGAGGAGTAGAGAAGAGGCACTAATTACATTGAACCAGTCATCAGATTTTTTCATTTCTCCCGGAGACCGGAGCTTCGTCCCGCTTTCCTTTTTATTTTTATTTTGTTCATTTATAGGTGGGAGGGCGGTACTTCTTTCACCATTAAGCTTAAGCTGAGCCAATTTTAGTGGCGGTACTTCTTTCACCTTTCCACCTATTTTATATGTTGAGTAAGGGATAAAACTCCAGACCCAAAAATAATTCTTTAAAGTTTTAGACCTGGGTCAACCAACTAGTATAACCGATCTACCCTCGGTGTGTCCGATTACTTGTTCCTTATATTATTTTTTCACTGATTGCAGACCTCCGAAGATAAAACCCGATGGAGATTGCTCAAAATATACCACCAAACCTACAAAATAGCTCTGAAGACCGGGCCAGTTCCACTATGCTAAAGATAGATTCTTAAGTTCACCATGCTACAGACATCATACCGGAGACCAGAGTTTATGCGAAGCATTCCAATCCTTATGAGAGAGAACAAAACGCCGGGACCAGAAAAGAAAACCAGAAATGAAAACAAAGACCACCAAAAGAGGACTGCCCCGGAGGGCAGCTGACAAGGCTATTTACAAGACACGGTACCTCCCAACGAGGCACTGGGAAAGAAATATTTACAAGCGGAAGGCTTTACATAAAGTACAATTTCAGACAAACTTACCCTATTCAAAGTAGTGTTTGAGAAACTATCCATTGACGGGAAATGGGACAGGTTCACCGGTCATGGCGTTAAGGTAGTAAGTATTTTCCCCATAGATTTTTGAGATTAAATATGGCCCGAGCTAGAGCCGCTGGAACTTGGTGTATTTTTCTTTCTTTTCCCGGGCTTTGTCCCACAAAAGGACCAAGTTTGAAATCTGAAAAGCCTTGTATTGGGCTCTGTGGTCAAACCATCGTTTTACCACTACTTGATGATGCGCAAAATGTTCAAGGGTTGCATCTCGCTATTCTTTCATTTGCACCAGATTTAGGAGCCGAATCTCCACAATGTCGTCCCTATTTCTGAATTCCTGCATAAACTATAAAATTAGGATCTGTAAGTTAATTGGGAATACAGGGTTTTGGCCATAAACTATATGGAATGGGGATGTTCCTAGGGCGGCCTTGATTTGAATGCAATCTGCCCAGAGGGAAAACTTCAACTTTTGATGCCAATCCTGGGGATTCTGTTCTAGCAGTTGTTTGATCACTTCAAGTAAATTTTTATTTGTAGATTTAGCAACGCCATTCCCATGGGGGTAATAGTTGCTGAAAAACTTTAGAGTGATCTTTCGATTGTAGGTCCACTTGAGTAATTACACTGAAGAAAATGTTGGACCATTATCACATACCAAAGCAAAGGGCATTCCAAACCTTGTGATGATGTTTTCTTCCAAGAATTTGATAACTATGTCTGCCGTGTTATTCTTGCATGATATAGCCTCAGACCACCAGGTGCAGTAATCAGTAGCAGTAAGAATGTATCGGTGATTGGCAGACGAGTTGGGGTTGATTTCCCTAATGAAGTCAAATGCCCATTGGGCGAAGGGCCTAGCCTTGAAGACTGGTTGCAAAGGCATAGCCGGGTTACACTCACAATGTGCCGTAGTTTGGCAAGTGTGGCATTTTCTAACATGAGTGTAAACATATTTGAATATACAGGGCCAATAGTATCCGGCCCAAAGGATCTGATGGGCAGTGGCATCGGCTGAGCCATGCCTAATTCCAAACTATCTGTGAAATTCATCAATCACCTTCATAGCTTAGTTTCTGTCGATGCACTGGAGGTACACTCCCTCATAGTTCCTACGGTAGAGCACAGAGTTTTTGATCATGAAGTGAGTGCTTCTCATCCGCAGGGTGCGACATTTATTGGGAGGTAACCCCTTTGAGCATTTGTTATTTAGTAGCAAATATACCAGATCGGTATACCACAAGTCTTGAGTGATGGACTCCACCATTTAAGTTTGGCATTCTATGTGGGGAGTCTCCTCTACCATTGCTTGACTCAATCCTTGGCCCCAGACTATCTTCATGGGTCGCATTTCTAAGTCATATTCTTGGAGGATGGCCATCCATTTCCCCCATCTTTCACCCAACTCACTCTGCATCAGCAGAGACTTCACGGCTTGGTCCGAAATGATAGCATGCACCTTGCTTCGGAGAATGTAATGCTGGAATTTCTTCACGGCGTGAACTAGAGCAAAGGCTTGTTTCTCTAGTGATGAATATCAGACTTCGGCATTCTTGAAGGGGGAGATCATGAAAGCTATTGGTCATTCTTCCCCTTCAACCTTTTGAGTCAACACCACCACGGCAGAATGCAGTGAAGCAAAGGAGTAAATGTAAAATGAAAGGGAGTAGTCCGGGCTAGCCAGGATGGGTGCTTTCATTATTGTCTACTTGATCTGGGTGAACACCCACTTTGATTTAGGACTCCACTCAATCATGGTATCCTTTTTCATCATTTCATTGATTGGTTTGACAATTTTAGCGAATCCAGTGATGAACCACCGGATGAAGTGTATCTTTCCAAAGAAAGATCGCATCTCTTTCTTACTGCCAAACATTTGTAGGTTTAGCAATACTTCAACTCTCTCAGGGTCAATGGATATGCCCTTCTTGGAGATGATATGCTTGAGTAACTTCCCTTCGGTGACCCCAAATATGCACTTCTTGGGGTTGAGGGATATTCCATACCGGTGACATCTCTTGCAGATCTGAGCGAGATGGGTGGAATGGTCACGCCTGTCCCAAGAAAAGATGGTCAAATCATTCATGTAGATGATTATGCACCGATTCACAAGGCCCTCGAACACAATGTCCATAGCCTTTTGAAATGTGGCCCCTGCGTTAATCAAGCTGAAGGGCATTCTCCTGTATGCAAACGTTCCCCACTTGGTGGTGAACACTGTTTTCTCCCTATCTTCCTACTTAACCATGACCTGGTTATATCCGAAGTACCCATCCAAGAATGACATCATTTGGGATCTATTTACTATCTGCAACACCTCATCCAATGAAGGGAGAGGGTGATTATCTTTCTTAGAGGCCTTATTCAAGTTTCAAAAATCCATGCAAAGGCGAATCTCACCGCTCTTCATCCTCACAGGGACTAGGTTGGCAACCCATGTAGTGTGCCAGATTGGGAAGATTATCCAAGCTGACAGCAGTTTTTCTACCTCTTGAAAAATTAGGTGTCCGGTCAATGGGTTAACCGATCGTTGTTTTTGCTGAAAGGACTTAGCATTAGGTTTTAGGGGAATAGTATGAGTCATAATGGATGTGTCGTATGTTTTCAAATCCTCATATCCCCACGCAATTACATCTATGTATTCTTGAAGAACTGTGAGAATCTTCTCCTTCTCTTCAGGGAAGCAGGAGGTGCCAATGTGGATCATCTTTTCTTCACCGGGCTGGCCGATGTTTACCTTTTCAAACTTTCCTCCCTCGGAGGAAGATGACACCTTCTCCCAGGCCTGAGGGTCCAAGTCAAAGATTCATTCTAGTGTAACCATTCCCTTCAGGATGGTATTAGTAGGTAGGTCTATGATCCCATCGTCTTCGTCACCCTGCCCAGTATCATCATGGTCTCATTCCTCCACTATCTGGTCTTCAAAGACACCAACATTGGCCATGAAGGCTAGGATATGTTGATCATCCTCAAAAATCTGAAAGTGGGTGACATTATCTGGAATGGACAAGGTGGGGCCATCTCAACTAAAAATCTCTAGAGTCACGAGCCGACCATTGGCTCAAGTGTGCTAGCAGAAATGGTAAGGGCATTCAGGACATAGTTTCGTCGCCGGGGAATGAGATCAATGCCAAAGGCATCAAAATATTCAATAAGGCTCCAAGCCTGATTACGGTATGCGGCTAGCCTCTTGTCATGGCATGTATATTGACTCCGGACCTGCTTGACAACCAACTCTGAATCACCCAGAGCCCGGAGGTGGGTGACACCTTTCCTTAACACAAATAAGAGTCCAAGGACCAAAGCCTCGTACTTTGTGACATTGTTTATGTAGTTGAACTACAGTCTGTAGGATGCAAGTAAGGACTTCCCTCACAGGTTGATTAATTCTACTCCAACCCCATAGCCTTGTTTGGATCGGGACCCATCGAACTTGAGGGTCCACAAATCATTGTTCGTAATTTGGGGCTGGGGAGCGAGAGTAGCCTTGGGATTGCTATTGGGAGACTTAGGAGGAGCTTCCTCCTGAACTGTTGGTGTGCAGGTAGCGTTTACCTCTAAAGGAGGTTGGATTTGGGATTCCCAGGGAGATGGCACCAAAGGAGTGCATCTTGTAGGAACACTGGGCTCCGGGGAATCAACTATATGCTCTCTATTCTGGAAGGCATTGATGTGCCAGGTAGCGACTGAAAAGCAGGGCCCACACTCAAGCTCTGAATGTTTCTGATAGTGTACTCAGCACCAAGTGTCAGAAAGGAGTGTAGCGAGGGTCACTATGGCACCTTAAGAGTCAATCTCAACTCTTAGCTTTTCTTCTAGGTCATGGGTTCTTTGCAGCACTATGGGATCCTCCTCGGGGGTGAAATCGAATGTTAAGATTTCGAAGGGTCGGTATACCCTGGGGGAAGTCTCAGAGAAGAAGACCTCATTGACCCTCCCGACCTCGGTAAGGGCCTGCTTCATCTGGGGTTCACTTTCAACCTGGATCTTGTTTGATTCTCCTTCCCAGGGGAGCCATAAGTGGGAGAATTCAGTCGAGAAGTATCCATTCAAGGACTTAGACCAATTCTGACTTAATAACATCCCGTAAGTTTCTGGGATGTCCACCACTTGGACGTCGATTATGCTGGCTATCCTAGGGTCCTGGATAAGCTGTATTCGGACATTCTTCAATTCTCCCACCATTTTTATGGTAGTCTTATCTAGCTAGATCACTGCACCATTAGATGGGGTGGGATGGAATTCAAGCTTCTGACAAATGGATAAGGGCATGATGTTACCCAAAGCTCCGGAGTCTACTAAGAAATTATGTATGTTTTTACCGTGGATATTTAGGCCTAGTAGGAAAGGAGGATCTTCATTGTTCCCCTAGAAGATGGCCATGTTAGCATCTTCAAACGAGATAGTCTTGGGTGGGTAGCTGACGAATTTCAAGTTTCCCAAGAGCTTCAGAAGAGACTTCTTCTTCTCAGGACAGTTTAGCAAGACCTCCATCAAGGTCATGGAGGTGGTGGTTTGTTCTAACGCCCTTGTAATGTCAAATCTTCCTCCCAAGAATTGGTGATTTCCCTCATCTAGGTATTTCACCTGGTTAGAGCTACAACCCTTTAGAGGAGTGGGTTAGTCGGTTGTGTTATCCCAGGGAGGAGGAGTGTCCTTGATAGGGGGTGTAGGCATGTAAGCTGGTCCTTTACCAACCTGACTCTGAGTATTGTATGGAGTCTGTGGGTTGGTGAAGGCGTTGGCCTCAAAGGGTGGGATAGATTCATCAAAGAATCCATGCAATTCAGATTCTTCTTCATCTTCCTTGGAAGCTCCAAAGAAGATGGTCTCACAAGTGAAGGCACTGTGGGTTGACTCCTGCACAGGAGGCTCTGGAGGGGTAGCATCATGTGACTGCTATCTGTCTAGCTGGGAGATCATGATGAGTTTTTCCAATGTGGCACAATTTACCTCATTGTGTGAACCCGTGTCATGCTATCTACACCAATTAGTCATGGGCTGGAAGTTTGCGATCGGTGTGAATTGTGATGGTCCAACACCGTTTTGGTTGGCATTTTGGTTCGGAGGTGGACCTCCAGCATTCATGTTATTGTTCCATTGTTGTTGGTTGGGTTGAGACTTGTTGTTGAAGTTTCTTCGCCCAACATTGTTGTTTCATTAGCCGGAGAAGATATTTCCCCTCTGGGAATTAGAATTTTGGGGAGCATAGGACCCCGCCTTTAGTTGACCCATGTCCATAGTCAAGGTAGAAAACATTCGCCGGAGGGATTCAACCTTGGTGATCAACTAAGTATTGACGTCATAGTGTGATGGTTGTTGTTATTGGTTTCTTGAGAAGGCAGTAGTATTAGCTGGAGTCGAGGGTGGCAATCCTCCAGTCGCAGACGACTGAAAGAAAGGCACTCCAGATGATTGTGTCTGAGGCTGTGTGCCTACTGTGGCTGATTCTAAGGGAAAGCTTCCAGACCTGGTACCACCTGAGTCTACATTGGATAAATGTACCAAGCCTGCTGGTCTATCAGTGGTGGTGGGGGATTCATTGCCATCGAGGGAGAACCCATTACCAGATTGGGGTTATACCCCCCGGCATATGCTGTTCCACTGGGGATCATGTTGAAGGGCGCGCTCTGCCCAATCCCACCCAGGGATTTGTTGAGACCACGAGATAATTCTAAGGCTAGGTTGTAAACCTTTGTCAAGGTGTCCCAATCACCCACGGTGGTTGTCCTCCAAAGGAAAGTGGTAACGAAGGGGTTCATCGCGTTAAGGTAAATTTGTATGGTTACTTCTGGGGATGGAATAAAAGGGCCCGTGCACCGCTTCAAGGTGTGCTGGTACCGATGGTTGAATGCTACAAGAGGCTCATTGGGTTCCTTCCTAATGGAGATGAACTAGCAGTGGGACCAAGCTGGGTCCACATGTACGCAAAAGACAGCCAAGAAGGCATCCTCCATGTCCTGCCAACTGTTAATGGAGTTGGCAGGAAGGTTAAGGTACCAGTTCAACTCGTCTTTCCCTAAAGACAAGGGAAACATTTGGGTCACAACATCTTCATGCTAGATCCAGTGTCAGTTTATGACATTCTTATATGCCTGTAAATGCTCTTCTGTAGTTCGTGAGCCTAAGTGCTCATATCGTGGGCAGATCTTCTTCGAGTGTGAGAGTAAGTCGTTGATTGCACCCGAAAAAGTTCCCATTAGGGACCCGGTGTTTCTGAAATATGTAGCCATTGGGGGAACTGGATTTTAGTAAGTTTGAGCATTGGTTTCCAAGATTGTCTGAGAAGTTTGGGTATTCTGGGATATGTTAGACCCCCAGACAATAGTGGCTGGTGTGGTTTTCGGGGTCCATTTCTTTTGAGCAGGAGGTTCGAGTTTGACAAACCTTCCGGGGTTTGGGGTAGACCTAAGGATTCTTTCAAATTTCACAGGGGAGAAAGACCCAATCCCACTAAAGGCTTGACTCCTAAAAATATAACTCAGGGAACCCTCAGGAGGTTTAAAATCAAAATCTCCAGAGGGGAACTAGTTCATGCCCTCCTTCTAGTGCCAATTTCTATTGACGGGGTTTTGCTGACCGGGTCTGCCAACAGTCATAAGTTGTCACTGGGTATCAGGGGTACCGGCCAACTTCACCTGCAAAGGCTATCCGAGGAAGTTAGACTCCCCAGGCCTCCAAGCACCTGGGTCTCAGGTCATGACGGTGCACGGCTCGGTTGGGAGAAGTGACTATTTTCGAGGGGGATAGCTGGTTTCTTCAACTCATTCTCTCCGGAGATTCAGTAAGGTGAGGTTCCTCCAAGCATTCTACACTTAGCAAATAAAATGAAAAAGATCCTGCAAGGTCAGAAGTACTTCATCTAACTATAGTTATGCTTAAACATTCAAAACATCGATAATGCTATGATATACTACACTAAATACTGAAGAAATACGCAACCATCAGCTAGTATTTTATCAATAGTGAGGGAAAAGAGGTCGTTAATCTACTTGACATATCAGAGTAGAAGACATAAAGAACATGAAACATAAAATACCAATAACTCAGAAGTTTGAATGCCAACAACATCATTGCAAAGAATTATCCCTTCTTCATTAATATTTCTTCCAGCAAGCACTGGTGCATGATACAATGGTGGCTCTAGGGAAGCATCTAACTATTGGAAAGTGAAACAATGGAGCATTGAGCTCTGCAACTAAAATAGAAAATCACTTTTCTATTACTATGGATAGTAAAATCATGAATTTCACTGACCCTTTGAAAATGGGCCCGTCTTACTATTTACACACTTTCTTCTAACCCTAACCCTAACCCTATTTTACATCATGTTTCAATAAAATACAATATCTAGGGGCCGGTACTACCTATGCCACCCTACAAAAGACCTTGAGATGGAATAGGCCTGACATGTCAGAAGAATGAGACAAGAATATACAGTGGAAGAATCAGCCTCAAGAAGAGAGCTAGGAGAGACAAGGAAGAAATTAGATCCCCGAGGATCGAGGCTACATGCCTCATAAATGGGAAATACAGTGCCCTATCTCCAATGTGCCAGGTGTACCTCTGAAATGGGCCTCAAGAAGACCATCTTTTAGAAAGCCAACTTTTGATTTGACGCCCCCTTGATTTAGCCAACTACCTTCTGATAGTCTTTATTAACCGCTTCTGCAAGTGACTAGTCAGCCTCGGAGACCCGGACATGGATCACTTGAAAGAATACAAAAATTGGGATCTGAGACTCTAAGATCCGGGAACTTACATTCTGAAAGAATAAAGAATACCAAATGTTTAGGTTTTCTCCAGCCTCCAGAGAAACCTTATTGTTTGTTTTTATCATTGAAGGCCTGGAGGAGGCGGGAGATGCCATCTTCATCAATATCCTTCAGGCTGGCCCTTCGGTACTTAGCCACCTCAATTTGTTCTCCCAGGTCTGGAACATTCTCCTTAAATTCATTAGCAATTTTTTCCGTGTCATGGCCACTAAGCACCATACAAGTTAATCTCATCATTTGAGCACCATCTATTCCCTCTGGGGACTGATATCAAGACTTCATCATTTCATCAAAACTCCCCAAAACTGAATCTTCTGGCATGCACGTATCTGTACTAAGGGGGTCAGTCCCAGAGATTTTCATTACAAAAGACTTGTATAAATTGAAAGAATATTTCACTGCATTGACCTTCTCCTGTAAAGTCCCCACTAGTTGCTTGGTTACCTCCAATGTGAGGTCAATTCTGGAGTTTTGGGTTCTCACGAAATCAAATGATTCATCCTCTAGAATTTTGGATTCAGAAACCATTTCCTCCCCTAGGCCGAGGAGTTCTTCAAGCTCTACCTTCCATGCTTGATAGTTTTCAATATCACCCTCACATAGGTCAATGAGAGTTTCTTCCTGGTGCAAAACATGTTGGGCCACATACAAGTCCAGGAGGGTGGATACCAGGAAATGTTGAGTGTTCCCTATTTGCAAAGCGACCCATTCGTCGACCGCCTGGTCTTTCTTCTTCATTGCTCGCAAGGAGTTGATGTCACTTTGTAGTAATGGTGCATCAGACATGGAGGCCTTTGAAGGGGCAGCGCTGATAGGTTGGGAAAGCTCATTAAGCAACCCCATAAGGTTTGCACTTTTCTCCTTTTCTATTTTGAGCCTTTGGGCCTCCTTTTCATAACAGGCCTCCACTGCCTTAGCCGCTTCTTTTAACAGGTCCACTTCACCCTATTTACCTCTCTTTCCTAGCGATATCTCCGTGATATTATAATCTCTGAGCTCTGTGGTTGCTTCATCAGCGTCTGGGGGAGGTGTTACCACAATGGCAACTGTTTCTCCACCTGGCCTAGTTCAAAGAGTATGAACCGTCTAGGCTTTCTTGGCCTTTGGTGGGGCCTGGACCTGAGCCATCATTTCGGCTAGGGAGAGAGGAGCTCTAGGAGTGGACAGAGCCTTTCTTTTCTTTCTCTCCACTAACCACTAATGCGGCAGGGGTGGTTTGTTCACCAAAGTCAGTTCTTTTGGTTCTTCCTCGGTGCCTTGCTTTTGTTCCTCCTCAGTGGTGTGGGTCTCACCTACCCCTTTTTCTTTGTTCTGGGCTTCATCAGAAACATTTCCCCCGAGGATGTCTATCTCTTTCACCCTATCCTCTATATATCTAGCCTTGTCTGGACCTTCATCAGCTATCCTGGGGGTTTCCTCCTCTTGTTCTTGCATTTCTTCAGCCTCAGTTGCTGAGATTTCTTCTTCTTCTGATATATCTTTTGGAAGCAGGGGAGGTACCGGGTCAAGATTCAGCGTTTGCGCCGCGGTTATTACCTGCCCAAAAGTTGCTCTGGGTAGTGGCATTTGGAACGTGGTGGCTGAGGTTACGGTTTCTCCCATAGGTCTGGTTCCCTCAGTAGGTGTCGCTTGTTCATTCTACCCTTGTTGGTCCACCCCCGGATCTTGCATCTTCGGAGCCTCAGAGGTGATCTCCGGCTCTGCTTCCTTTTCCCCTTCTATCTGTTCTTCCTGCTCCTATGCAGGTTCTTGTTCCATAGCTTCCTCTTGGGATATTTCTTCAGCCTCTGTTTTCTTGATGTCCCCTTGTAGGTTCCTGAACTCGTTGATTGCAAAGACATCATCAAATTCATCCTGCGAGGGAGTACTGGCTGGGACTTCAGCAGGCTCTGTTTCTCTCTGGCTCCGGGGAACTAGAAGAGAGGATCTCCACTTGTGGGGTCTGGGGCATACCCAACCCTGAATTTGTCTTAGGCTTTTGGTTAAGCCTCTTCCTTCTTTAGGTAACTAAGGGTGGCCCCGCATCCCTTAGTGCTGCTTGTTCTACTGGATCTACCCCCGTTGCCTTTACCATCAAGGCTACCAATGATGGGGAGGAAGGGGGATGAATTGGCCCAACCATGAGCACTAGAGTGGCCAGTCATGTGATTAACTTCTCCCTCATTTTTTGGGAGGCTACCACTAACTACTTTATTTGTTCTTTTATAGGGACTTCTTGCACAGGAGGAGTTGTATCTATTCCTTTTCCTTTATCTGCTCTCTGCGAAGAAGTCTCGGCCCCCAGAGTTAACTTTGGTACTGGCTGGGTTGCTCTACGGACACTCCTGGGGAACACCTTCTTGAAGTAAGCATGGCTATGCTCGACCACCTCTCGGGTGAAGTCCTCAATTTTTGGCCCTTCCTGGGCATCCCAATTTACCGGTGGGAGGGCTAATTTGTTGATCCCCTTTGCTTTGTACTGGGGATCTATCATTGAGCCAGCGTCCGAGAAGTCCTCCGAGAATCTCCAGAGCTTCAATCTTTCCATCATGCCTATCATCATCCTGATGTAGTGCTGGCTCTAGACCTCCACGTTATCTTGGAAATCTTCCCAAAAGTCCTCCATATGGTATTGATGGGGCTCTGAAGCCCGGGGAAGTGCCGCTGTGATCTTGCTGTGCGGATCAAAATTCTTCCGTGTCAAGTAGAACTCTGCTAAGTTATAGCTTTTAAGCTCATTATCTGCCTCTTTTGTGGTGGCCAGACTATATGAATAGTTCCCACAAGTGTTTGGGAATAGAATATTGGTTACCTTCTTTAAGGCAAAGAATGCATGTAACTCCATCATCTGCCTGCAGTATTCTATGAGAACTATCTAGTCCCCACAGTGCTTGGGCAACAAGTAAGGTTTCTCAAAGAAGTCAGTGACCCTAATGTAAGTGTGTTATTGGAATTGGATGTAATAATGTCCATAGCTCTAGACCAAATTCATTGCCTCTGTGGATAGGCGATATCCTGCATCTCGGGTGGGTGTGACTAGGTGATAGTAAATGAATGCGTCGTTTACCCTACAGAAACTAGGGAAGCTGGCCTCCCATTGAATCTGTGGGAAGTAATCCCATGGGGCTTTTTGATCTAAGCCAAGCCTGAGGACACCATCTGTGAGTAGCCCATGGGTGTTGGGCCTCTGTTGTGCCAAGGCGCAGAAAACATAAGAAGTCATGTAAAATTTCTTCTTCTTGGCTAGTTGGAGGAACTGGGAGTCAACGTGGTTTGAAATTATAGCTACCCAGTCGAAGTACCCTCCATTAGTGGGGATGCCAAGGAGGAAGTAATACATCCATGGAGTGAATTCCCGGGCAGAGGGTTGCCCAAAGACTCAGGATAGTGCTATCATTCCCATCTGGATGCTCTCTTTGAACTTGAACCTGGGAATCTCTATCTTCATCCTCTTGGGGTCCCTCTTTGGGACCTTGAGCCAGTGATTGTTCATATATATCTGTGTGGCCTCCTTTAATTACGTGAATTGGGCCAAAGCATCTGACCTTGTAACCATAGTAGGTTTTTCAAATTGAGGGATCCCCAGACCCGCTTGGAAGGTGTCAGGGTCGAGGGATACTAGAAGAGTAGGGTACCCGGTGGGTTATGCGGCTGTGAGCATAATAGCCCGAATATAAGAGTTGTAATTGGTGGCCATTGTCATAATAAGCTCTGGAGATTGTATAGAGCACAGGAAACAAGCCGCCTTAAGAATCCCAGAGTCCCCGACATTGATGGCTAGCTGATCTCCAGCCTGTCGCTGGATGTACATCATTTTCACTAAGGCCTGCATCTCGGGCCATGTCCCGACATTGGTGTTGGTAATGAGTTTAACTTTAGACTTGATCTTTGAGCTCATGATAACACTATCTTTCATAAACTTCATGCTTAGGGGCAACTTCTCTAAAGCCCTCTCTATTTTGGATTTCACAGCCGCTCTGGTAGCCGTCGTGGAAGGTAGTTCTGAACTTTCGAGTGGTGAGGATGCAAATGCTTCAGACATGTTTGGAAGTGTACTATGGAAATATACAAGGAAAAGTGACCATCAGAATGCATTAATAAATAAATACTCTGGGGTCCAGAGATCTTACCACTATGATGTTTGCTTTCCCTGAAAAGTTAGTTTCATTCAAAAACTCTAGAAAGCACATACATATTATGAACTTAGGAATTTGATTGACCATCCGGGTCTGGGAATTTTATCACATTTGGTAAGAAGAACATGGGATGGATGATGGCAGGAGACCCAGAGGCCAGAGAGGTAACTGTTGGTGAAGATGTGCAAAAAGGCAAACCATTAGGCCCACGTGGGCGCCATGTGGGTTGGTAATAAATAGGAGTTATGGCGATGACGACAGAGCCAACTGTCCAAATGCGCAAAAAGTGAAGGCCACTTGGATGGATTTAAATGCATGCATGGGGACATAAATGAGGGCCAACTAGTTTTATGGAGGAGAGAGAAAACCACTTGTTTGAAACTGGCCGAGAGCCGAGTTTCAAACAGGTGGTATTCTGCTCGAAATGATCTTACAGGCGGAAAACCAGCGACACGGGCAACTCGGCGAGCTTGCCAAACTATTCAAAAGGATATACATAGGATATACATTGGAGCCGAGGGATATATACATGGGGAATGGAGGGATATACAATAAATATACACTAAAATTACACATATACACACCGTAGAATGAATATCTACAAGAAACCAGGCAAACATAGACTATTTACAGCTTGCTACACTATTTATAGGCTAACTAAACCTGCACAGAGGGTAGACAACCCTCTGGCAGAGCTGACCCACCAACGGGCAGCAAAACCAGAAAGAAACAAAAATAACCAAAACAGAAGAAAGAGGCAAAGACAACCAAAAATAGAAAGAAAACAACACCAGACAGAAGGAAAACCAAAGGGAAAAGAGGCACCAACCTGAGAACGTAGAAAGGAGGAGCAAAGAAGCCTCCATGGAAGCTCTGTAAAAGCTGCAACCTTCAAATGATCACAATCAGCCACCACAAACCACTCACAATCGCTCAGAAATGATGGAAGTATTTAGCACTAGATTATCGTTAAATCTCTGCAAATCACTCTGAAATCGCTTTGATTGCTTGAGTGTTTAATCGCGGTAAATGTGAAAATGATAGGTAACTTCTATTTATACCCACGGTAAAAATCAATCCACCTCTTCATCAGCAAACTCCGGACAGACAGACCTCCAGACTCTGGGTCCAGGGATTCCCCGCGATGATATCACCTTAAGGAAAGAGAACATTATGGCGAAGAATCTTAGGGTCTAGAATCTGGCTCCCGACAAAGGATGACAAACTCCGAGACCGGGGTCCTGGAGGCACGAGAAACCAACAAAACAAAAAATGACTGCGGGGAAGAAAACCCCAAAGAAAGAAAACAAAAAGAAGGCAGAAAAGGGCAAGGCAAGAACAAGAAGCAAAAAAAAAAAAAGGGGGGACCCAACTTTTTGCATACAAAATGTAGGGACAGGGATGCAGGGCATAACACATCCTTGGGCAGTGCCTTTGTAAATATGTCTGCTAACTATTCCTTAGTGTTCACATACTCCAGTCTCACTTCCTTCTTCTGAACTAGCTCCCTCAAGTAATGATACTTGATAGCTATATGTTTTGTCTTAGAGTGCATTACATGGTTCTTAAAAATATTAATGGCACTCGTGTTATCACAATATATGACAACTGGTTTTGTGATCTCTTCTTTCATACCTTTTAGTAGTATCTTCAACCACACAATATTAGAGCAATTAAGTATTTCTTCCACATACTCGGCTTCAGTTGTAGATTGTGAGGTGCAGTTCTATTTCTTGCTTGTCCATGAAACTAATCTTTTTCCCAAAAGAAATGCTCCTCCTGTGGTGCTTTTTCTATCATCAATATTTCTAGCCCAATCAGAATCAGTATAAACTCTGAGTTGAAATTTATCATTCCTTTTGTAATATAGACCATAGTCATCTGTTCCTTTCAAGTATCTCAAAATCCTTTTTACTGCCATCATATGAGTTTCCTTTGGATTGGCAGAAAATATAGCAACAATTCCAACAACTAATGCAATATCAGGTCTACTGTGTACAACATATTATAATTTTCCAATCATTGATCTGTACAGTGTTTGATTTACTTCTTTTGTCTCATCAATTTTGGTTAACTTTTGTCCAGTAGCCATGGGTGTACTCACTGGTTTTGAATCTTCCATTCCAAAAGTTTTTAGTATCTCTTTAACATATTTTGATTGAGTAATATAGATACCATTCTTCATTTGATAGATTTGTAAGCCAACAAAATTTTTAATCTCACCAAACATAGACATCTCAAGTTCAGTTTGCATCTCCTTTGCAAATGCTTGACATAATATATCTTGTCCAAAAAATATAATGCCATCAACAAAAATTTTAGCTAATAAAGTACCTTTACTTTGCTCTGTCTTCAAATATAGATTGTTGTTTTCATTGGTTCTAGCAAATCCAATTTTCATCAAGTACTTGTGCAATCTCTCATACCATGCTCTGGGTGCTTGCTTTAGTCCATATAGTGCTTTCTATAATTTGCAAACTATATTCCTTTTGCTTGGGTCAACAAATCCATCAGCTTGCTCAATGTATACTTCTTCTTCTAATATGCCATTTAGAAATGCTGACTTTACATCCATTTGATAGACTTTAAATCCTTTGTAGGCAGCATATACAAGTAAGGTTCTTACACCTTCCAATCTTGTAACTAGAGTGAATGTCTCTCCATAGTCAATTCATTCCTCTTGTGCATAACCCTTGCATACCAGTCTAGCTTTATTTCTTATTACCTGTCCATGTTCATTTAGCTTATTTCTAAATACCCACTTAGTACCAATTACATTTTTATCATTCAGCCTTGATACAAGTGTCCAAGTATTATTCTTTTCAATCTGTTCAATTTCTTCATTCATGGCTTGAATCTAGTCTTCATTGTCTAACGCATCTTTTACTGTTTTAGGCTCAAAGTCACATAACAAGCAGGTATCTTCACTCAATTTACTTCTTGTCATGACTGTAGAATCCTTTGCTCTTATGATTTGATCAGGTTTATGGTGCCTTCTAACATACTTTTCCAAAGTAGGTTGTTTCTCTGTTTCAAATTGATCATTCATGTTCAATTCAGGTTGAAACTGTGACTCTACATCTCCATCAGATAGCTCGGCAGCCACCTCCCGTTGCCCGACAATTTTGTTTTGTGTCTCGGCAGGGGCATTCTATTGCTTGGCAACTTCATTCTCAATTTCATTATAATCTTCCTCATCCAGATAGGTGAATGATTTGTAACTTTCAGGCTCAGTCATGCTTTCAGCTTCATTTCTCTCTGCTTATTCATCAATTCTAACATTTGCACTTTCCACAATTTTGTTAGTGTTAGAATTCAAACACTTGTATTCTTTTCTTTTAGTTGAATATCCAAGAAATATGCCTTCCTCACCTTTAGCATCAAGTTTTCCATTTCTGTTATCCTTCAGTATGAAACATCTACTTCCAAAAACTTTAAAGTAGCTTACACTAGGTGCATATCCATACCATAGCTCATAAGGTGTAGCATTTGTACCTTTCTTGACTTGTACTTTCTTCAGGGTGTAGACTATTGTACTTACAGCTTCTCTCTAATATTTCTATGCAACATTTTTCTCCATCATTAGTGTTCTGGCACAATCCATGATAGATTGATTTCTTCTTTCAACTATACCATTCTCTGGTGGAGTCCTAGGAGCGGACATCTGTCTCTTTATCCCTATGTCATTGCAAAACTTGTTAAACTCATTAGAAATAAACTCACCTCCTCTGTCAGATCTCAGACATTTCAAACTCTTACCTGTCTCTTTTTCAACTTTTTCCAAGTACCACTTAAACAACTAGAATGCATCAGATTTTTCCTTAAGAAACATAACAGTCATCATTCTAGAGTAATCATCAACAAATAAGATAAAATATTTGTCTCCTTAGTAACTTTTCTCACCAATAGGCCCACAAAGGTCAGTATGAACCAATTCCAGAATTTCCTCAGAAGTATGAGTTTTGCTCTTAAAACTAGATTTAGTCATCTTTCCCAATTGACATTGCTTACACATTGCATTTTCAGATTTATTTAACTTAGGCAGCCCTCTAACCTTTTTCAATTTTCTTATTCTTACCAAGTTATCAAAGTTTACATGATACAACCTTTTATGCCATAACCAAACATCACTATATTGTGCAAACAAGCATGTCTCATCAGCTAAGTCTAGATAAAACAAGTTACCTTTTATCTTCTCACCAACTCCAACTAATTCTCCATTGGCATCATAGATATTTGCTTTCCTATGATGGAATTCAACTCTGTAACCAGAAGTATTCAATTGTGAAACTCTCAATAAGTTATACTTAAGATCATCAACCCAATATACATCATCACATCTGATTTTGTCAGTCAATTGAATTCATCCTTTCCCTTTGATACGACATCGTGTATCATTTCCAAATTTAACATAACCACTTTTACACTGATCTAAGGTTTCAAATTTATTTTTATCACCGGTCATGTGATGTGAACAACCACTATCAATAATCCAATGATCACCTTTTCTTATATAATAAATTAGTGCAGTTTTCTCATCATCATCAGAATCATCTTTCATTGCAACGTACACAACTTCTATATCATTTTCATCAGATTTATCAGATTCATTGTCAGAAGCTTCTTCAGCTATATAGCAATATTTCTTACCTTTGTCTTTGTAATCCTTGTACTTCCTAAAGTCTTGGTGATCCTTCCTATCTTTATACTTGTTCTCCCTTCTTTCATCTTTGTCATTCTTATCAGGACATCTTGCAGCAATATGACCAACCTTGTTACATGAAAAATAGATAATAGGAAGTTTACCTTTGAATTTTCCTTTTCCTCTGGATAGTCTTCTTGCCATAAGTGCCTCAAGTTCTTCTAGATCATCATCAAAAGTGTCATTGTCACTGTCCACACATTTCTTTCCTTTGTTTGATTTGTTGAGGACCATTTGGGACTTGAATGCAGATTCAATGGCTTGTGGAGTATAGTTATCAAAATTTGACATCTCAAATGCAGTAAGTCTGCCTACCAGACTTTCCAAAGTAAAATTGTTGTTAGGAGTACATCTCAATTCCTGAATTGTAGATACTCTAATAGCATAAATAGGAAGAAGTGTTCTTAGTACCTTTCTCATGATGGTGTTATCATCAATGGTTCCTTTAGCTCCTCTAATAGCATTTACAACTTCCTTTATCCTACGATAATATGAAACTATATTTTCTCATTCTTGCATTTTCATTTCATCAAAATTACCTCTCAAGCTTTCAGATTTGGCTCTTAGCACATTTGTGTCACCTCCATAGATGGTTTCAAGGTCATCCCACATTTTCTTTGTGCTTGTACAGTCCTTTAATTCTTCAAACTCATGATAGTTCAGGGATGATGCAATCTCCAACATTGCTTGATCATGTTCTTTCTTTTCTCTTAACTGTGCAGCATTGAGAGCTACTGTAGGGGATACATATTCTTCATCAACATGATGTTTAGAAGAATCACCAACACCAGCTAGGTGAAATTTCATAAAAAATTTCCATGCAGGAATGTTATCCTTGTTCAACTTCAGTACCTCCCTTTTATACATCTTGATCTTTTGCTCCAAGTACCTTCAAACTGTTTCAAGAGAACTAAGCTCTAATACCAATTGTTAGAATGAATTTAAAATAACTAAGAGGGGGGTGAGTCAGTTATCCTTGGGTCCAAATGTGCCCATTTAAATTTAATACCAATTTGAACAATTCATATCTGCTCGGCAACAATAACATAAAAGTGTGCAGTTTACTGTACTAATGAAATAAGCTTGCAGAAACACAACATAAACATTCACATATTTTAACACCATGATATAGCATGGAAACCTAATATGGGAAAAACCACCAGTAACATGCTAACAAAATTTCACTCTTCTGAAGTGAGCTTTGTTAGGAGTCAACCCTGTTAAAGGTTACAAAACACACTATCAAATGTGACATGGTTAAAGGATTTAATCACCCTATCAGGAGTGGCCTTGTTAGAGGACTTAGACCATTCCAATATGAATGTCACCTTGATCAAAGGATTTATACATTGACTATTAGGTCAACCTTGCTAAAGGATTTGAACTGATACAATGGTTAGAAATTAATTAGCAGGTTTGATCTGATTCATACAACTTACTTTGCAATTCAGATCCAATTCAACTCTTATGATAATTCACTAAGTGGCCTCCATTCTCATCTCAAACTCCAAATATGCTTGGAAATCTGTCAAGCAATCTCTCTCTACTTCTCTGCTTAGCCTTCTTTGCTTAGATCTAGCTAGTCAATTAACCATGCAATCCTCTTGCATACTCTACATACATAGCTTTGTATGTCTCTTCATGAATAATCCCTTGAGATTATCACATACCTCTTTATCTAGGTCGGATAAATCTTTTTCCACTTAATCAAGATCGTAGATCTTGGGTTAGGTCAGATCCAACGGATCTTCCCATCATTACATTTAATTTATTTCTCCAATACAATCACCAATTAAATCTTGAATCCATGTGTTAATAATGGTTTCCCGTGCATATAATTAATGAGGACCAAAATTAAATATACATAACAAACTTCACATATTCCAATAAATTCAATAATGTCAGCTAGAGATCTCAAATCTCATCAATTATCAAAATATTGTTACTCAGCCAACACTGTGTTCTTCTGCTCGGTCGCCTCTGTATTCCTTAGCATTTCACTGGTGCTTGGCCATCACTGGCTTCACTCAGCATCAACTTCACTTTGCTCGACATCAACCTCACAGTGAACTTTTAGTGAAAGATAAACAACATATCACTTTGCCAATGTGCCAAATGATCAAGTACCCTTGTGTTTACTCATAACTCAATCGTTTCCCTCAGTCTTCTTGTTATCCTTTTCTTCAAATCAAATAGATATGGTACTTAAATAGATAGCAATAGTCTCACCAGTTAAGGTTTGACATTAATGACAAAACAACAATTATTTCCATTATAGCTTTCAAAACATTTTTTTCAACAAAATCTGCATGTTTGTCACTTGTGCATATACAAAATTGTAGAAATTATCTTCAAATTAACAAAATAACCATTTTCTAATATTTTATTATTAAGTATAAATATTTCTAATTATAAAAAAGAGAGATGAAATAGTAGGGTTTAGTCATCACCTAATTTCGCCATGTTCCCTGTTTCTCAGTCTAAGCATAAGCAACCAAGAGAAAATTTTCAAATATTGACAACCATATCTCGAATTCTTTGAATTCCATCATAAGAATTCAAAGATCTAGTAACAAAAATGAAAACAGGATTAATAGCTTAGCTTACTATCAACATGAAGATGATGGTATTGTTGCAGCTCATCATGTGCCAGAGAATATGATTGAAGATGATAGTATTGGCATAGCTGATCATGATGATGAAGATGACCTTGATTTACCTATACTTGAGAAGGCATGCAAGCCCCTATAAGAAGGCTCCCAAACAACTCTTATGTCTGTTGTATTGTTGTTGGTGAACTTCAAGGTTTTGAATGGTTTATGCAACGCAGCTGTAGACACCTAAAATTGACCAAGTGTTTCTTAATCATCCAAATATACAAATCTAAGCCAATTGCCCTAAATCTCATCAAAATGCATCAAAATGGATCAAAATCATTCAAATGGACATTTATCAAGCAAATTGGACAAAATCAAATTAAAATCAAAGGATTAATTAATAATGAAATCAAATA
>MU224056.1:869943-880641 GCA_018584345.1 Thuja plicata | reverse complement strand
TGTTAGAGTAATTTAAGCAATTGCTCTTTAGTGCTTAAGTTTCACTTAGGCAGGTTCTTTAGTTTTAGGAAAGTTTCTATTTCCTAGCAGCTGCCCGTTTAGGGTTTCGACATCCTTTATAAGGATTGTCTTCTTTGTATTTCATAAGGAGATTACTTTGTAAATCATTTTAGTTAATAGAAGCTTATTTCTGTTTCAATGGATTTGCAGTCTCTTTCATTTTGGCCGCCATAGCTGTCTGAATACTTCTATCCTCTTTCTGTCTTCTTCATCTGTGTAACAGCTTTGCATGCAGGTGATCTTGGTTGCATTGCGTATCAGCAATCTCAACAAAGTGTACCTAAAAAGGAGAAGATGGATATCTTTGTAAATAGCTTGAATCATGAAATGAACTATCAGTTAAGGCTACAATGTCCTAGGTCATTCCAAGACCTAATTAAGAATGGAGTCACATGTTCTTGATTCTCAACTTTAGGAGGAGATCTTGGAAAAATCCTTGGTTAAGACTATGGTTCCTATCAATTTGGAGGAAGATAAATTTCAGAACATGGTAGGACATCTCATAGCCCCTCATTGTCTTTCATTTTCATAGCAAGATGATATGTCGATCACACATCCTCAAAAATTACCCTTGCACATAGAAGTGTTAATCCAAAGGCATAGGGTCAAGAGAGTTCTCATACATGGGGAGTTTATCTTAAGATTTGCACTTTAAACCTTGTCAAGTCATTAGGGTTAACCAAGTCTTCCATTGACCCTAAAAAGTAAATCACCATTAAGGCTTATGATGAGGAGGAATGATCTTCCAAGGGTATGATTATTCTACCAATTCAAGTGGGACCTATCAAAAAGAATACCATATGTTAGGTCCTTGATATGAAATTGACTTATAATATCTTATTGGGAAGGCCATGGATAGATGAAATGCACGTGGTACCTTCTACCTATCACCAATGCATAAAATTTCCACACATTGGGGAAGAGATTACTATTGGAGGAGATTCAAATCCATTCCAATATTGCAATTCCTTGAATCCAAGTCACAAAATATTCATACCTCATAACAGGGAAGGATTCATTCCTGATATTACCATGGAAAAAGATAAAGAGGAAAGTTCAAAGCCAACATCAAATGTTACATCAACTTCCAACCCTAATCAAACTAACTCAACTACATGAACTAAGGAAAAAGAAAAGATGAGTTATGAGGGTCAAAATTCAAATGATAATTCAGTCAAGACTTCAACATTGAGAATGGAAACTTCAAAACCTACTAGGGAAGAAAGAACACAAGCTAAGAAGGATCATTATCAAAAGATGAGTGACATGAAGAACCAATTTGAGAAACAATGCAAAATTCACTCAAAAGGGGTGGGGGAATACTCTGTCTCCCTATTTGATTTACCTACATCTCCAAGGACACATGGGAAGCCATCCAAAAATCATCAACCTCACAAATATAATTCTCATTTTGTGAGAGAATGTGACAAACAAGAAATATAAAAGGAGGATAATGAAGTATTGCAATGGCTTTATAAAGAGGAGGATAATTTAGCTAATCCTATTGAAAGGGTGCAACATATCAACATCCAAACCGATCAATATGGAAAAGTATTTGATATCATGAAGAAAATGGGATATAAGGGAAGAGGACCCTTAGGATTTTGACATAGAGGGTTGTTAGAACCTATTAAACCAGTTTGGAGAGCAAAAGAAGAGAAAGTTGGCATAGGTTTTCAACATAAAGGAGAAAGTTCAAGTCCCATGCATGATTTTTGTGACCATATACACATGGTAGGCTCCAAAAGTGAAGATGATTCTAGGGATTATGAGTGGGATTCCTTTTCTGAAGAATCTTGTCACGACATAGAGGTTGATGTTGTTCACACTTATGCAACTCCTCCTAAAGTTGAGAATCAAGAACATGTGACTCAAGGTTCGACTTCTACTCAAACATCAAGTGAGACTCAACAATCTAATGTAGAAAAAGCACCTCCTTACAATCAATGGGTAGGTGAACCTTGGGTACCTTCGTGGGTAGGATATTCTAACCTAGTGTTTAATCCACATGCTTTATTTCCCATGGAAATCTTAGAGGACTCTAGTGAAGAGGATTTTGATCCTACTTCCATGGACCATCTTGAAGAGGCACATGCCATAGACCTTGACGATACAATGTATGAATCATCCAACAAATTCATGTCCCTAAACCATTCAAATGATAATCCATCCAATGAATCCCTGTCCTTAATGCACCCCAAACTTATTGATTGGGATCTTTCCGAGCCAAATGACTTACTTTACATCCCAAATCAAAATGCAATGACCTTATACCTCAATGAGGTTGAACCAAATTATTCCATAAATGAATTCACTCTAGACATGATGATAGGGGCAGGTGTTCAACCTCTCAATCCACAAAATGAAAAGAAAAAATACAAAAAAATGAGAAGGTCTAGTCGTGAAAACCACCATGTGGCAGTGCTAGACCCCAAAAAAGTAAAAATAAAGGATGTTTCCAAAGGTGAAAACCCAACTATGGCACCTAAGGAAGAGAGGTTGGACACCTTACCAACACATGAATATGAAGGATCACCTATACTCATTGAACCTACAGAAAAAGTTAACATTGGTACCGAAGTGGATCCCAAATTTATTCTCTTGGCAACATCTTTGAGTCCCTTGGAGAGGAAAGAGTTCATCGAAATCTTTCAAACAAAGAAAGTAAACTTTGCATGGTCATATGCCAACATGCCTGGATTGGATCCAAGTTTCATAATGCATCATTTGAATGTGAAACCCGGGGTTAAGCCCGTCAAGCAGAAATTGAGAAAAATGCATCCACATGTAGCCCTTTTAGTAAAAGCAGAATTGGAAAAGTTACTTAAGGTGGGATTTATAAGAGTAATTGCATATGCAGAATGGATCTCCAACATTGTACTGGTTACTAAAAATGATAAATCCATAAGAGTTTGCATGGATTTCAGAGATTTAAACCTTTCTTTCCTGAAAGATGACTTTCCATTACCTAGCATTAATGCTATTGTGGATCTTACTGCCGGTCATTCTATGTTTTCACTTATGGATGGATTTAGTGGATATAATAAAATTTGCATTGCACCTAAAGATCAAGAGAAGACAACCTTTACATGCCCATGGGGTAATTTTTGTTGGAATGTGATGCCCTTTGATCTCAAAAATGCCGGAGCAACTTATCAAAGAACAATGACCACCATTTTCCATGACATGATGCACACCTTCCTAGAAGACTATGTGGATGATATTCTAGGTAAGTCACATGAAAGAAAATATCACTTACCCATACTTGAAAAGATTTTCACAAGGCTAGAACAAATAAAAGTGCGACTCAACCCAAAGAAGTGTGCTTTTGGGGTACAATTCGGAAAACTCCTAGGGTACATTGTTTCTGCAAAAGGCATTGAAGTATATCCTAAAAAAATAAAAGCAATAATGGATATGGACATTCCCAAGAATATTAGTCAAATGAGGTCACTTCAAGGAATACTTCAATCTATAAGGAGGTTCATCTCTCAATTGGCGGAAAAATGCCATTCCTTCACAAGGTTGCTACATAAAGACACCATCTTTACATGGGATGAGAAGTGTGATAAATCCTTTACATTGTTGAAAACATACTTGATGAATCCACCCATTTTGATGCCACCTATTCAAGGCAAACCTTTATTACTCTATATATCAACAACAAAAAAATATTTAGGAATCTTATTGGCACAAGAGGATAATGATGGAAAGGAAAGAGCTATCTATTACTTGAGTAGAACGTTGATCAAATATGAATTAAACTATAGCTTCATGGAAAGGGCTTGCCTAGCAGTGGTCTTTGCCTCTCAAAAGTTAAGACATTATATGTTCATGCATAAGGTGAAGCTAATAGCCAAAATTGATCCATTGGAATATTTACTTAGCAAAACAGCTCTAACTGGAAGGATTGCAAAATGGGTAATGGTGCTTAGTGAGTTTGACATTGAGTATGTGGATAGGAAAGCAATCAAAGGTCAAGTTATTGCATATCAATTGGCCAAATATCCTCTAGAATATACACATCCAATTCAAGTGGAGTTTCCAGATTCTAAGATTGTTAATGTGGAAGCTAAGACATGGACATTATACTTTGATAGATCTTACACCCAAAATGGTAGTGGGGCAGGCATTCTTTTGATCACTCCTCAAGGTTACACAATCCAAAAATCTTACAAGTTATTGTTTCCTTGCACAACCAACATTGCGGAGAATGAAGATTTGGTCATAGGTATTAAGATGGCCTTGGAATGGAATGTCACAAAATTACAAGTCTATGGAGACTCCCAATTAGTCATCAATAAAGTCAATAATGAATATAATACCAAGGATGGAAAATTGATGCCTTACAAGAAATTGGTGGATGATTGGAAAAAGTACTTTTCTTTTATTACTTTTGAACAAATCCCATGTGACAAGAATAGAGCAGCGGATGCAATGGTTACCTTGGCATCTTTGCTTCAAATGCCCGATCAAAATGCAAGGTATGAGTTCTTGGTGGAAGAATTGGTTAAACCAACATTTGACCTACTTGATACCCAAATTATTTCCCTTTTAAATGGACATGACTCACCATGGTATGGACCCATTTATGCCTACCTAAAAGACCAAACCTTACCTATAGACAAAACCCGTGCTCAAAAGAAAAAATTTATAAGACAAGTGGCTCGTTATACCATCCTTTCTGACACATTGTATCGTAAGAGTCTTGATGGAAAACTCCTTAGATGTCTAGAGGAAGATGAATCAAAATTATCTTTAAAAGATGTCCACAAGGGGATTTGTGGGTCACATTCGAGTGGTTTAAACCTAGATAAGAAAATCCTACACATGGGGTACTTTTGGAAAACCTTAGAAAGAGATGATTGTTAGTTTGTAAAATTTTGTGCAAAATGTCAATACCATGGAGACATGATCCATGCACCGGCACAAGAATTACACCCATTTGTCACACAATGGCCATTCTACCAATGGGATTTTGATTTGATCGGTATGATTTATCCACTCTCTTCAGATGGACATAAGTACATTCTCATGGAAATGAAGTACTTCACTAAATGGGTTGAGGTTGTCCCTTTAACAACTGCAACGGGGAAACAAATTTCCATGTTCATCCTTAATCATATCATTTGTAGATATGGCATTGCTCATGCCATCATCACAGATAATGGAAAATAGTTTAAGAACAAGGATGTAGATGAACTTTGTGACACATTCCATATTACTCATCATTCTTCATCCATTTACTATCCCCAAGGTAATGGACAAGCTGAAGCTACCAACAACAATATCCTCAAAATCCTCAAAAGATTGGTTGGTAAGTCAGGTAGAGATTGGCACCTTCAAATCAATCCAGCATTATGGGCCTATAGAACTAGTATTCGCACCCTGACATGAGCTACACCTTTTTCATTGGTTTATGGGGCCGAAGCTATTCTACCCTTAGAAGTTGAAATACCCTCCCTAAGAGTGTCACTACATGGATTAATTACGGATGAAGATTATAGGGTCTCCCGACTTCAACAATTGGAATTGTTGGAGGAACATCAAACACAAGTTTATGATAATTTGAAAGTGTATCAGAATCGAATCTCACAGAATTATAACAAGCATATTAAACCACGAACCTTTCAAGTGGGAGATTTGGTATTGAAGGAGAATCCTAAAAATCAGGTTGATAGAGAAAAGAAAGGCAAGTGGGAAGCAAATTGGCTTGGTCCTTTTATCATTGTTTCTTCTTTTGGAACGGGGACCTACAAATTGGCTGATTGTGATGGTGATGAATTGCAAGAACCTATCAATAGCATTCATCTTACGAGGTTTCACACCTGATTAGATGAAAGAGTATCTGAGGAAAGAGTATCAGTTGAGAGTATCAGATGAGTCAGCATCAACTTTGTACATGAGAAAAAGTCAAAATACAAAAAAAGGAGAAAAGTACAAAAGGAAAAAACATTGGAAAAGTAGAAAATCAGAAAAAGGAGAAAATTGAGCATGAAGAAATCACAAACATTGGAAAATAAAAAATGTTGTCTTGGTGAAAACCTAGCAAATAGGTTCCTTGATGATAAAATAAAAAATAAAATAAAATAAAAATTGAAAAAATTGAAAAAGAGAAAAGTGCCTTGGTAAAAACCTAGCAATAGGCGCCTTGGTAGCAAAAAAAGAAAAACAACAATAATCCCAAAAGGTGAAAACCTAGAAATAGGCGCCTTTTGTTCCTTAGGTCTTTCCTAGTCACATTTGTACATATTGAATTTCACCATCTCATCTTGTACATCCTCATTGCATCCTTCATTTGTGCATAAGTCATAATAAAGTCTCAAAGCTGCATTGTTGCATTATAGGTCCCATTTTACCCTAAGTTTCACATTGATCAAATTTATTACTTGGGGGAAATCATCATGAATTTTAGTACTAAATGGATTCAAAAGTGCAACATCTTGGTCATACAACGGAAGCAGATTTTCAGATTCAGAGGAGAGATAATTGTGGAACCTTTGATAGATATCATTGTTCAACCCTAAAACAGTTTGATCTGACAACATGATCCTTGAGTTTCATTGAATTATTTTATCAAGATTAAAATTTGACAAAGCCTAAATGATCAACATGTTTGGAATTCTTTTTGAAAATCTTGATACATTTCAAAACACTTGGAATTTTTTATGAGTTTTTCATTGACCTTTTTGAGTCATGTTCTTATTAGCTAATCAATGATGTTTCGACTAGATTGGTGATGATGGAGACATGACATTTTCTTAACTTCTGTGTGACTATTTTGAGGAAGATCCTTTAACTTGTGTGAATTCGTCTATGGACATGGTCATCAAAGAACCATCGAGGACATTCATATAGGAAGGAGGGTTAACCTTTGTTTGTTCACGCAAAGGGATACGTTGGCTATTTAGATCTTCAATATCTTAATACCAACATCCACTTGCAACATTGAATCCGATTAAACCGGCATTCATACTCCCATAGTTGGTCATTCAACTAGTGAGGGTTGTACTCAGTTTCGCAAAAGGTTACCAAATGAGATGAAAGTCATATTCATATCCTTATGGTCGCAGGGGCACCAATAAGGATTGTAATGACTCCTAGTTCCACAATGCTCAATGATGAAAATATATCTTTGTTTGCATTTCTTTCACAAATCTCAAGGACAATTAGTTGCATTGCATTTTCATGTTAGATTAATGGCCTTTATTTTTTAGCTTTTTTTCCAAGTTCAAGGGGGTTAATTAATGTTGGCGATACATCACAATTCAATGGTTTCAAATCAATTATATGAGATTATCTTTTTCATTCATAACATTAATCATTAATCATTATATATTCATATCAAGAGAAAAGCAAAAGAAAAGAAACATTAATCATTAGTCATTTATCCAATCATCATTTAGGAATTGCATTTCATAAATTAAGTTGCATACATTAAAACCCAAAAAGATAGTTGCATTCACTTACCATTACACTAAGTATTGCATCCATATCATTGCTTTCATAAACCATACATCAAATTAAGATCAAAATCATATAGAAATAAGTTGCATTAACATCATTTGCATCCATCTATATATGTCCTAATCTAAGACATCGCATCCATAGCATAATAAAAGTAACTGCATCATAGAATCATATAGATTTGCATAAAAAAATCTCACAACAACATCATCAAAGGGGGAATCAATGGAAGATCATCATAGATAAATTTCCATCATCAAATGTCTATAAAAAATCTGTATATCAAAGATAGGTCAACAAAATGATCCATACATCAAGTCCTGATCAAAACTCCACATGGTACATCAATACAATATCTGGATATCACAGATCTCTATCTATCTCATGACCTAGCAGGGGCACCTGATCCATCTCCCATGATACATGTACCTGAACCTCCTGCACCATTGGGATCCCTGTCACCTGATCTATCCTGTGTGGAAAGTGGTGCCTGACTATTACTACCACTGACAGGTAACTGAGCTAAAGTAGCCAAAAACTGTTGCAACATAGTTGTAACCTGATCTAACCGACGTGTCACTACGCTCATCCCTATCTGTAACCCTCTCACATCCTGTGCTAAGCTATCAATACTTAGAGGAACTAGAGGTTCTTGTGATGTCTTTGGTACCTGTGGTGATAATGGTACCTGTGGTATAACATGTATCTACTATCCACTCTGTACCTGTGATGATCTAATCTAAGGATCAACCTATCTCTGTGGATATGGAGGTCTCTGTGGATCCTGTACCTGTAATGGAACCTGTAGATGGACCTGTCTGGAAACTTGAACTCATTTGTCTCTACCTAACCCACTCTACACCAACTCTGACATGAGCCTGTCTCTGGGTAGGTACCTGTGCCTGCACTCACCTCTATCTAGGCTGCCCAAATCCACCACCCCGTCCCCTAGCATGACCACCCCGCATCTGAGGTCTTGCAGAGCTCTGTCTCCTAGGAGTCCTAGGTTCTCTATGCACTCTCTATCTCTGAGGTCTTCGGCCATCTCCATCACCATCACCATCATCTCCACCATCATCATCTGATAGATCATCAACATCAAGAATGGGCTCTGATGGATCTGTGAATCTGAGGAACCTATGCTGTGAGAACCACTCTCGATACTTAGTGGACATACCTACATAAACTACATGTATCATCATATCCCATCTAATATGCCCAAGCTGCTCAATATGTACACAGGAAAACTGATAATCAACCTGAGCTCCCCACATGGATCGCTCTGCTTGTACCCTAGCATAAAGTGCCATACTCAGGGGCATATCCTGTACTCGGCCATACTAACAAAGAACTCTCCCAATGCATAATCTCTCTATACATAGTGGTGATTGACCAATCATCCACCGAGGGGAAAACATATAAGGCAACTCATCATCATCCTCTCACCATCCCTCGCATCCTAAATACGGTCTCCATATGACCTGATCAATATCGTCGATAGTACGATGCCAAAACTCAACCTTGCCCAGATGATGTTAGACAAGCATACCCTCATACAAAAATGCGTATGGATAACCTCAGGCCTGCACTCATGTTGAGATAGGTCTGGTGATAGGGATATGCTCCCAAGTCCATAGTTGTAATAGAACTGCACCTGCTAAGATAGATGCGTTGTGCCTGTATACAATCTCATGTAAATCATGGTAAAGCTAGGCCAACACACGGGAACCCCAGTTGAATCTCTAAGGATGTGCAATCAAGTCCTCTAATATATGGCCCCATCTGACCACAAAACCATGACCTCTCCTATCTAGAAGCAACAACCCTCTGATAACTGCTCCTAGTAATGCTGGCAAAGTAGGAAATGAAGCAAACTGCGCCCATGTAATACAGTCATCCTCAATGGTGTTGTCTCCAAACACACATCTACATATGCTACCATTGTAGACTAAATCATAATATACCCGCTCTCCATGAGTCAGGATCCTCAGCAATTTGTATACATCCTCTGGCGTGATAGTCATCTCGCCAAGGGGTAGATGGAAAGTGTTATGGTCAGAGTGCCATCGCTTTGCCATAGCTGTCAACAAACCTTGGTTTAGTTGAAACTGAGGGAGATCAAGGAGGAAACTAAGACCACATGTCTTGATCATATGTCTCTCAGGGATGGTCAACTTTGACTAAATCAAATGTCCAAGAAACTACACCCCGTACTCGCAACTTACAGTAATGTTCCTACATTTTGAAACAAAGTGAATTATATTAGTTCTTTCTATTGGTGGATCATTCTAAGTCAATAAAACACATTAAATCGATCCTTGCTCTATTTTGAGCACATCAACCTATTGTTCCTAACCTCTAGATCTTGAGAAGGGATCAATTTGACATCATTTTAATCCATCTAATTGGCATATCAAACATTCATCGGTATGATTTATCTAATTTCCTAAACACTAAGTGACATCATGGAATCACATTTTTTAGCTTGGAAATCAATCAAGTCATCCAGACGATCAATTGAAGGAAACTTATCCTATCTATCTCAGGTTTTACTTAATATTCCTTTAAGGCGGCACTTGACTAAGTGTACGTGGATTTTTAGCCACGCGACATTGAAAATCTCACACACAGTACTTTAAACATCAGAGGTGACACTTTACATTGTAAGCGGCCTTTTAAAGTTCTAGGTGGCTTTCTAAAATTCCTACGTGGCTTTAGAATCCTAAAATAACGAAGGGTTTTATACGCAGCATTAAAATCATTGGGTCGCACATTTTGACCTAGCTCCTAGGTGGTTGTGGATCGTTCCTACACGGATTTTTAACATGCGGAGGTGGCATTTTACTATCCTAGGTGGCTTTTAAAGTTTCTGTTAGAACTTTTTCTTGTATGAATCACAGTGCTTGAAATAACTACTTGAACACCATGCTTCCTAATACTGATTCAGGGACAAGAAAAGCCTAATTGCTAAGGAATGGATAAGGTCCTTCTTTATTTTCGAGCTCCACATATACTCAGGCAGGTTTTACCTTTTATGATAACTATTTACACAGTATTTTATAATGTGGACACTGATTTGCTATGTATCTCTTATGAAACCAACTGATAAATTACCTTGCAACTGACCAAGCATAATCAAATACAAGATATAACCATATAAACCATGATCCT
>MU224056.1:781798-833692 GCA_018584345.1 Thuja plicata | reverse complement strand
ATACACATGTGTGTGTGTATATATACACACATGTGTATATATATACATACCTACATTAAAAAAAAAAAAAAAAGATTAAAAAAAGATTTCAAAAAAAAAAATTAATAAAAAAAAATAATTTTGAATCCATAAATTTCTTATTCTCGAATAAGAAATGAATACCAGCGTTTTTTTAGAATTAACTAATGCAAGCATAAGTCCTAAAATGGGGATTAGTTTTTAAATTCCAGAATTCAAAAAATGCTCCAAACATAGAATTAAATTATTCTAGCATTAACTAATGCTTATTCCAGGTTAATGTTTGACACCAAACGGGCTCTAAAACTGTCGAATAAGTTGTAATTGGTAGTTGCGAAACAATTTAGACGATTTTTTCTTGCATTCTTCCTGCTTGTGCTTAAATCGGTGATTTCAAACAGGTATTGACATTTATTAATATAAAAAATTGAATAGAATAGGGACCATATCAGACATCATTGTAGTTTCAAACGCTGTAGTAGACAAGGCCGCAAGAGATATTCTGAAAATTAACAAATGATACGCCAAACTGTACGCCTTTTTTCTAACATTTCCCTTGCCAATGCATATATGGAACGCTGCAGGAACACTCATGAATGCATTTAAAATGGCGATTGGCAAACATGTATGCGGAAACGTCGGTGAGGTTTTTGAAACCAAACACAGAGCATGTCCGCCAATCGTTTGACAAAATGTCTAAAGAAAGTGATAGCTTACAGGTAAGTGCCATTAACTGTTTGACAGAATGCTTGAATGTAATGTAGTGTCGTGGAATGCAAATTTCGGCACATGAATAATTTGGATTTTTTTAAAACTTAGAGACATCAGCATCTATCAAACAAATGCATAGTTTATCATAGAACGGAATTAGAAGTCCCCATATATATAGCAAGGAAAATCTCAGACGAAAGAAATCAAGGATGATACTTAGAAGTGGAGGGAGGGAGGGAGGGGAAGACAAGCAAATAAAGATAGTTACAAATGAGTACTGGGAATGAGAATTAGAAAATGAAACTAAGCCATGTTTAGGATTCAAGCAATCACAAGCTTACTGCTCCTCATATGTCTCTTTTCCTCAACTAAAGAAGGATAATTAATTAACCTAGATGATTATGTTGAAAGATGAACGAAAGGAAACCTATTATTCATTTACTAAATTGCATCAGATACTTTCAAATGTGCCATGAATGCTCTGTTTCTGGAAAAGATTATCAAGAGGTTCTCTATATCATAGGTCATTGATGGGTTACTTTTCAAATTCATGAGAATTATAGGAAAGGAAATTAGTTGATATTAGTAAAGAAGATTTAGACATGGGTGAAAAAGATGAACTCTAGAAGAATAGGTGAAGATGGCTAACATAGAGAAGTAGTCTTAGGATTGCAAAACTATGACAGTAAGGAATAGTTCAAACAATTTACAAAGGCAGATATTAGACAAAGGCATTTTGAGTACAAGAATGAAATGTAAGAAAGGACCATCTGGCTGCCTGATCCATTAAATGTCTAATGAATTCTCAAAGGTGGTAAAGGCAGAGTATTAGGAGGACGACTGTTGCAGGTTGTACCAGCCTATTATCAATAATGGAAGGACTTTTGGAGTAAAATGATGACTATACTAGGCATGCAAACTGTTTGATGAAATGCTTTAGAAACCAGCATCTCTAGATTTTGCTCATTGATATGTTTGATAGAGTATTTTGAAAGAATGTTCACCTGTAGTCATTGCACATGAATTATTCGACATAATTTTAAGACAATGACTTACTCAAACTCAAAGGGAGATTTAATATTTCATTGTAAAGCTTATTTCAATGTTTTAATGAGCAAAGTGTATATGGCTAAGGAAATTTGTTCTTATGAATTTTTCAAAAAGTCCAAAAATAGAGAGGAAAGAGTTATAAAAAAAAGTGAATAATATTTTTATCTAGGCATTTAAAATAATGGCACAGCAATGAATATGCATAATAGGTTTTATATGGAATAACCTACGATTTGATCTCATTTGTAAATAAATGACACTATTCTTATTGAATTTTGTGTCTTTAGGTTCTAAAGATTTTATCCCATTCATATATGGTATCCTTAATCTCTTCATTTATTCTTCATACGTGTGAAGACAGGATTGAAACTTTGTATTTATGTTTGAAAGATTGAATTTTTTTATTTATGTTTGAAAGAATATGACAAATGATCTACATAACTTTGTCCTCTTTTCATTTTTCTTTTATTTTTATGTCATTTTCAAATTTGATATAACACTACTTTTTTTTCCCATCATTTTACTTGTGTCATTTATGCACACTATTAAACAATCAAATCTATATTTTCTATTGTTGATAATGTAGGATTAGCTTCAATGTTTTTATTCAAATCTACACAAAATCCCCTTTTCTCTATTGCTTTACTCGTTTATTTTTTTTTAGGAATCTTATATGGTTCTATATGTTGACTTTATGTAAAGTTTCTTTATGTTTATATTTTTCCATTTTTATGCCTTTTTTTTGTACTTTTTAGTCAAAACTACATGAAAATCTATAAATTTATCTATCATATGAGGGAGATATTGCTCCCATTTAAAGGGAAAATTCCTATTCAATTGCTTTTATTTGACTATTTCAAACACCTATCACAGTAAAATCGAGTGCATCACATTTATTTATCTGAAACACTGTAATGATAAGTTTTCTTGCTAACATATTTTTAAAGACTTTATTAGAGATTTGAAAGTGTTTTGGATTTTGGCTTTCTAAATATGAAGGAACCTCCTCTAGAATATATGTTGGTGTCTCTATAAAGGTGTGGTTCCTACTTCTTTCATTCTCTGAATTTGCACTATCACATTAATTTTACCTACATCATAAGGAAGTCACTTTGGTCCTTTAACATTACATGATACACGCCCTTGATTTTGGGTTCAAGGAAGAACTTCCTCAAATTTGTTGGAGAGTGTTGACAGATTTATTTTAAGCACAATCAACTCAGGTAATATTTACAACACATTTTACATTTTTTGAAAGAAAATATTATTTTGAAAGAAAATTTCACAATCCCAAGCTTCTAATGTTCGATTTGTTGTGTATTGTTTATATAATGCAGGGAAATAGGGTTCACTAGCTTGTATGGGCAAACTAGGAATCTTAGGCCTATTTCCGCTTTAGTTACCTTTGGAAGGAGAATGATCCTCTTGGCTCAAGGATTCTTGGGCACAAGGTGAATTTAGTGTTCCTTAGTGATAAATTGAAAGGTGGTTATGCAATTATGAAAGATGGATGAAGAAGTTAGGTCAAAATAAGGAGAAATGATGACTTTCAACATAAACAAGAAAACAAAAAACTAATAGGTGAATTCCAACAACAAATTCAAGAAGTACATATCATAAATCACTTGCAGAATGAATTTAGCAAAAGCAAAGGGAATTAGTCCATTGGGGTGACTTGTTCCCAAGAATCAATCGGCAGGGTGAACTGCTCTTGGGACTCAGTTAGCTGGGGCAACCCATCCCCAACAGTTTCAAATGTAACGAACTACAGACATTAGGCCTTTGAATGCTTAATTTGTATATTTCTTCATGTGTCTTCCACCTATTTTGCACACAAAAAAGATAAAATGTTGGGTAGAAAGAGGTTTGCCTAGGTCAAACCACAATTTTGGAATTAACCATAAAATTGAAAAAAAATGAATTTTAATTGGAAGTGTGTTGATATGTAGCAGAGGCTAGATTTAATAATTAAGTCGTCTTCTACCTTGTTGATGCAATGCTCTTTAAATGTAATTACAAGTGTTGATGTTATAACATGACTTTACAAGAATTGAAAGGAAAATCATGAGTACATTCTTGCATGAAGGATTTTGAAGCTTGCCACAATGCTATATCTGAAGAATATGCTGGGACGAAATGCCTTGAATGCTTGGATGCGTGAGTTCTTGACTGAATTGATGAATGTCAAAATAAGGTAGGATATGATGCAGGAACATCTTAGGATCTTGGCAATCTTGCATCAACCAAAAAGATTTCCTTTCTTGTTTGTTTGTTGTTCTGTTCCAGTTGGGAAGTTTTAGTGTTTTGGCCAGTGTTCGATATGTGCTTGTTATTTTGTGTTGTGATCATGACAACGTGTTCTTGGCTTTGTCTTGGAGTGTATCCTATGATCGCACCTCATTTGGTTTCATCACACGTAACTTATGGCAGATTCTTTGCGTATCTGTCTTGTTCTTCATATTTCCGGTTGGTGGTTTGGTTTTATGATCATTTCCTGATCTTTCGGTTGGTTTTTCGTGATCATGCCAGCTCATTGTTACGTTTGAGGCCGACATTATTGTGTGATCGCATCTCTCAAATCTTTCTTAGGAGGTTGTTCCTAAAGATTTGGGTCCTGACCTATTTGTTGTAGTACATTTTCTCAATTCTTGGGAAATGTAATCTTTTCAAGGCTGACTAGATGTTGTGGTGGCTTTATAAGCTTATGGACTTGTTCCTAAGGACCAAGATGATCTCATAAGATTAGTTGGCTTAGCTTGGGTAGGATTTGGAGGTTTTTGAGTGTAATCAGGCCTGTGTGGCTGGCATGTGAAACAATGGCACAGGGAGGACGGGAACAATCAGGGCCAAAGGCACACCCAACTATCTAGCCACCTTGCAGATTAAACACAACGGAAGCAAACAACACAAAGCACAACACCAAGGAGAGAAGGAACAACAAATATCTTTTATTGATTCATGTAATTAGCATACATGTCCGGTTGTGAGGCCTTCTAGGTTACAACCAACAATATTTACAAAATCCAGACTTTTCTATCTTCTACCTTCTCATATCATCATCTTCTACTTGCTCTACTAGCTTCTATCTAACCTACTCCTAGATATCCCTATTTATACTTGCCAAAGTGGCTTACAAAGATGGAAGGCCGACCACTAATGATCCGCACACATCCCAAGACAAGATCCAAATATTAAATGCACAACCAGAAATTAAATACATAAGTCGGCTACAACAAACACCAATCACATACAAAACCAGTCAAGAAGAACTGAGTATCAGGTTCACTCAGTACATAAGGAACGCTCGACCAACATTGGACAGCTTGGCACACACAGGAACTCGACAAACACTAGATAGCTTGGCATATACTGCAACTCGACACTTACTGGTAGAATGAACAAAGATGAGAAGGATAGCAAGACAACCCAAGATGCTCCTGCATCAGACAACCGTGGTTGAAAGAAATGATTCCCCTGAATCATTGAGATGTCACAACTTGAGCTGAATCCAACTCAGATTGAGAAATCCATGAAGCATCTTCAACTGGTATATTTTTCCACTTCACAAAATACTCATAGTAATCTTTTCCTATTGTGCTTTTACCAATCCTCTAATCCAATATTTGTTCAACCTCTTCAACCTGCTTCTTAGGATAATCATCTGGTATAACAACTTCATCATCTGACTCATGATAGTTATGCAAATCAGCAATATTGAATATAGGAGATATACCCATATCATCAGGTAACTCAATTTCATAAGCATTACCACTACCAAACTTCTTCATTTACAGCTTACTGTATGTTCCAACAGGAAATCTGCCCTTCTTCAAATGAACCATCACCTCATCACCAACTTCAAAAACATAATGTCTGGACTAGTCTTGTCAGCATTTTCCTTATATTTCTGACTACTTTGTTCCAACTTCAACTTCACTTCCTCATGTAAAGACTTCATAAAATCAGCAAATACTTCCCCTTCAACACTTCTTTTTTCTTCACCAACAATATCCCACAAATCTGATACTCCTCTAGACTGCATTCCAGTAACAATCTCAAAAGGTGTTTTCTTGTATTCCTATTCACAGAATTGTTTTATGCAAACTCAGCTTGTGCCAATATCATATCCCAATTACTCGGCTTATCCCCAACTAAACATCTCAGCAAATTGCCCAAGCTTTTATTCACAACTTCTGTCACAACTTCTGTCCGTCCATTTGTCTGTGGATGGAATGTAGAACTCAACCTCAACCCAGTATCCATCTTCCACAAAGTTCTCCAAAAATAACCAACAAACTTGCTATCTCGGTCAGAGATAATACTTCTCAGTAATCCATGAAATCTATCGACCTCTTTGAAGAGAATCTCAACAACATGCACAACATCTGATGTCTTCTTACATGGTATGGAATGTGCCATCTTTGAAAATCTATCCACAACAACATATATGGAATCATACCCTCTTGCTATCTTAGGTAATCCAAGAACAAAATCCACACTGATGTCACACCAAGGTTTCTCAAGAACAAAAATAGGTGTATACAATCCAGTATTCTGACTTACTCCTTTTGCAACTTGACAAATTTCACAACTCTTTACAAACTTCTGAACATCCTTATCCATATGTGGCCAATAATACTTTTCCTTAAGTAAACTCAATGTCTTATCAATTCCAAAATGTCCAGCCAATCCACCACAATGCTTTTCATTAATCATACTAATTCTCATGGAACTTCTTGGTATACACAACTGAATTCCTTTGAATAACATACCTTCTTGAATGAAATACTCCTCAAACTTACTCGGTTGTTCTGACAGATTTGGTGCTTTGCACTCTCTCCACGCCTCAGAAAAATCAGTGTCAGTATCATACAACCCCTTCATCTCATCAAAACCAAGAACAACAACCTTCATCTCGGTCAACAAAGAACGTCTTCTGCTCAGTGTATCTGCAACTTGGTTAGTAACTCCACTCGTATGCTTGATCACAAATGTGAAACTCTGTAAATATTCAACCCACTTCATATGTCTCCAATTAAACTTATGTTGACTTCCTAAATACTGTAAATATTTATGATCAGTATACAACACAAACTCCTTAAGGATCAAATAATGTCTCCACTTTTTCAAAGTTTGAACAATAGCATAAAAATCTTGATCATACACAGAATACTTCCTTTTAGCATCATTCAAATTCTCACTAAAGAAAGCCACATGTTTACCTTCTTGACTCAACACAACTCTTATTGCACTACCACTTGCATCACACTCAATTTGAAATACCTTATTGAAATCAGGTAAAACTAACACAGGTAACTCAACAACCTTTTGTTTCAAAATCTCAAAACTCTTGTCATCTCCATGTGTCCACTTAAAATCCTTTTTATCTCCTCTCATAGTCTTAGTCAGAGCATTACAAGCACAACTGAAATTCTAAATGAACTTTCTGTAGAAACTAGCCAAACCATGAAATGATCTTAGCTCACCCACATTCTCAGGTGTAGGCCACTCCAGAATTGCTTTAACTTTCTCAGGGTCCATTTTCAAAGCATCAGCTGAAAACCCAAATCCTAAATACACTATCTTCTTGCATAAAGGAAATTTTTTTCAAATTAATTAGTAGCTTCTCCTCCTTTAGTTTTTGCAACACTTATCTAATATGCTCAAGGTGTTCTTCCTTAGTCTTACTACATATCAGAATATCATCCAAATAAACAATCACAAACTTACCCAAAAGTCTCTTGAGAATTTCATTCATCAACCTCATGAAAGTACTAGGTGCATTAGTCAAACCAAAAGGCATAACCAACCACTCATATAAACCTTCTTTTGTCTTGAAATCAGTCTTCCATTCATCACCTTCTCTGATTCTGATCTGATGATAGCCTCTCTTCAAATCAATCTTGGTAAAATACTTTGCTCCACTCAAACAATCCATTATGCCATCCATCCTCGACATAGGAAACCTACACTTCACTGTTATCTTGTTGATAGCTCTGGAATCAATACACATTCTCCACTCTCCATTCTTCTTAGGTGCCAATACAACAGGTACAACACATGGACTCAAGCTTTCTCTGATCAAACCTTTCTACAACAACTCCTGCACTTGTCTGTTAAGTTCTTCATTCTCAGTAGGTGTGAATCTATATGGTGCTTTATTCAACAAACTAGCCCCAGGAATCAGATCCATACAATGACTTATACTTCTCACCGGTGGTAAACCATCAAGAATATCCTTTGCAACAATCTCCTTGTATTCATTCAGCAAGTTTTGAATTTCTGCTAGCACTCGGTCTCCAATGTCTTCTGTTGCTTGACATTTACCATTTTCTGTCACTCGATCATTACTATATCCTGTCACTCGGCCATTACTACCATAACTCGTCTTCTTAGGGATTATAGCAAAGCACACTTGGTTCTTCATTTCTTTCTCAAATTGCTTTCCATTAACCATGCAAATTTTTACAATAGTACAATTTATCTCATCTGGAACCTCAATCAAAGGTAACAATGTTTTCTTTTTCCCATTTACCCAAGGAGTATATTGATTCAATCCACCATCATGCACAACATGTCTATCATACTGCCAAGGTCTACCCAACAAAATATGACAACAATCCATAGGCATAATATCACACAAAACTTCATCAAAGTAATTCCCAATCTCAAATTTCACATGACATTGCTCACTTACCAAAAATTTATGCTCATCCTTGATCCATGAAACATGATAGGGTTTAGGGTGTCTTAACCTCTACAATTGCAACTTTGTAACCAGCTCCTCTGATGCCAAATTCGCTGAACTCCCATGTCAACAATCACTTTGCGACATTTTCTTGCCATCTTACACCTGGTCTTGAAAAGACTTCTCCTCAGAACAGGTTTTTCATCCACTCGGTTATTGCACAAAGCTCTCCTTATCATCAGGTTTTCTCCGGCCCCAGGTCCACTTAGGGAACCCTCAAGATCCTCTTGTACCACAACATTTCTATGACTTTGTCCATTCCCATCAGAGTGTCTACACTCGAAAGATCTATACCCCTCTTTTCCACATCTGAAACAATTACCACTAAAACCACCTCTACCTCTTCCTCGGTAGGGACTAGTACCTCCTCTGTAAGAACTACCACCTTTCCACTCGGTCTTGCTTTTATCTTCAATTTTCCACTCAGATATGCCCTTATCTTGCGCAGAATTATCAGATCTGCCACCTTCACCATAGGATCTACCTCTGCCTCTCTGGAATCTACCACCTCGACCTCTTTGTCTTTGTTCATACTTCTTTGTCAAGATCTCCTCAGCTTTCAAGGCATATTGATATGCTTCTTCCATATTATCTAATTTCACAAAACTTATTTCATCTTGAATTCCAGATCTCAATCCATTCAGGTACCTTTCAACTTTCTCAACCTCATCATCCACATGTCCAGATCTGATGTCCAATCTATAGAATTCCTCCGTGTATTCCTTCATAATCATGTCCTTTTGTCTAAGGTTTTGCATGTTCCTCAACAAGCTAAATTGGTAATCAACAGGTAAGAACTTCTTCTTCACCTTGTTCACCATTTTCAACCAGGTTATGATCTTTTTCTTTCCTCTTCTTTGTGTATCAGTTTGCAAATGCTCCTTCCACAGTGAGGCATGACCTTTCAACCTAGGGACTGCAATTTTCACCTTCCTATTATCAAGAGTGCTTTCAAACTCAAAGAACTTCTCCATATCAGAGATCCAATCCAACAAAACATTGGTATCCAACTTGCCATCATAAGGAATGACATCAACAACAGGCTTTGAATGTGCCCTAGTCAATACTCTCAACAATCTTTCCTCATCTTGATCTTAGGTTCTAGATTAGGGTCTACTGCTTCATTATCACTCACATCATCAAGATGCACTCCTCTCCTCTGGGCTATCTCCACAATATCTAATCTGGTCGCAATTTGTCTCAACATGTCCATTATGGCATTATCAACATTTCCTCTACCTTGAACCATCTTGACGGTTCTTGCAAGTTCGTAACCCTCTGCAAGTTATAGGTCGAATCCACAGATCTGCCACACTACAACCAAATCCAACTCAGGGTTCTACACGATCCAATCTCCTCAAGGACAAACTTCGCTCTAATACCACCTGACGCAGGGAGGACGGGAACAACCAGGACCAAAGACACACCCAACTATCCAACCACCTTGCGGAGTAAACACAATGGAAGCAAACAACACAAAGAACAACACCAAGGAGAGAAGGAACAACAAATATCTTTTATTGATTCGTGCAATTACAACATACATGCCCGACTATGAGGCCTTCCGGGTTACGACCAACAAGATTTACAAAATCCCGACTTTTCTATCTTCTACCTTCTCATATAATCATCTGCTACTTGCTCTACTAGCTTCTATCTAACCTACTCGTAGACATTCCTATTTATACTTGCCAAAGTGGCTTACAAAGATGGAAGGCCGACCACCAACGGTCCGCACACATCCCAAGACAAGATCCAAATATTAAATGCACAACCAGAAATTACATACATAAGTCGGCTCCAACAAGAACCAATTACAGACAAACTTAGTCAAGAAGAACCAAGCATCAGGTTCACTCGACACAAAAGGAACACCCTGCCAACACTGGACAACTCGACACACACAACAACTTAGCCAACACTGGACAACTCAACATATATTGCAACTTGACAAGAACTGCAACTCGGCACTTACTGGCAGAATGAACAAAGATGAACAGGATAACAAGGCAACCTAGGATGTTCTTGCATCAAACAACATGTTGCAGATCTATTGTAAATGATTTTCGATGATAATAAAAGACTGAATATTTTGTTTTTATCTATTTTTCTTATTTTCTTCCATTGTGTTATATTGCTGCAAGGTTTGGACCGATCTCCTTGAGGTTTCTCCATCCTTGACTATGTCAGGTGGTATCAAAGAAGAAGGTTGAGTATTGTTGAACAAGGTAGAGGTTGAATAAGGTGGAGATTATTGTGTTGGTAGATCCGAGTTCCTAACTTGTGAAGCCCTAGACCTATTGATCGTAAGGTGGCATAGTGAAGATCTGACTTGTAATCATAGAGGACTTGTGCAAGGTGGCGAGGAAGGGTTTGATGTTGGTTGTTAAGAGTTGAAGGCATACCAATTGGATGCAGGTTGCTTGAGTGTCTGGTAGATCACTGGTAGGAGAAGCATCTTGTAATAGATCGCCGGTTGAAGAGATAGTTGTGCCTAAGCATTGGAAGATGGCGCCTAGAAGAATGAACCCTAGAAGGCTAGAGAAAATGATGAAAGACTTTAGAGTTGAGATGAGGAGTGAGATTAGAAATGTGTTGACTGGATTGAGAAGGAATCCTGAGATTGAAGAAGAGTTTGAGGAGGCTGTTGAAGATATTGAGACTGTTGATGCTGAGATCCCTACAAATGAGGAGAGATTGATGAGAGTTGTGGCACAAGTAAGTAAAAGTCATAGGATGAATGTTTCTATTTTCACCGATTCATTGCATCTTGAGGATTTGATAAATTGGATTGGAGAGTTAGAAGACTACTTTGAGCTTGTAGTATCAGAGATCCACAAAAGGTTAGGTTAGCACAAACTAAGTTGAAGGGTCATGCTGCCTTATGGTGGAAAGAATTACAAAAAGATAGAGAGGAGCGTGGTGAGACAAAAGTCAGTAGATGGAGGGTGATGGTTGCTAGGTTAAAAACTAAATTCATCCTTGAGGATTATCAATTAGAGTTGTTGAAGAAATTGCAAAACTTGAGGCAGAAAGACATGAGCGTGGAGGAATATACAGAGGAGTTCTATAGGATGACTATCAAATCTAGTCACAAAGAGGTATCTAAGGAGAAGGTGGCTAGGTATGTTAATGGCCTGAGATTTAATATTCAAGATGAGTTGAGTATGTTGAGGATTTCTACTATTGAGGATGCTTATCAGTATGCATTTAGGGCAGAAGATAAGTTGAAGAGAAGACAAGGTAACCTTAGAGGGAAAGAAAAGAAAGTTAGCAACAATGACAAAGAGAAGAAAACCATTGAAGTTGAATCTGATTAGAGAATACCTAGAAGAGGGAATGGTAGCGAGGAGTTCAGAGGAACTTGTTTCTAATGTGGTGGCATAGGACATAGGGATTTTCAATGTTCTAAAGGATCTAATAAGAATATGGGTAAACAAAATATTATGGCACATGAGGAACAAACTGTTGGTGAAGTTGTGGAAAATGAAGCTGAGCTTAAGATAGGAGAGTCTCTTATGCTTCAGAGAGTTATGTTGAGTAAAAAGGAAGTTGAACCTTTACAAATGAGGAATTTGTTTAGGACTATTTGCAAATCAGGAGGTAAGTGTTGTAAGGTTGTTATGGACAGTGGTAGTACTAATAACTTGGTATCAGAAGAGATGGTGCAAAAACTTGGATTGAAGAGGCTTAAACATACTTGTCCTTATGTGATAGGTTGGTTTTCAAATAGTCATATGATGGAGGTAAATGATCAATGTTTGGTTAACTTCAGCATTGGACCTTATAGAGATGCAATATTATGTGGTGTGGTGTCTATGAGTACTTGTCATGTTCTATTGGGAAGACCTTGACAATTTGATAAAGGAGCTATTCATGATTGTTGAAGAAACCTGGTCACAATAGAGAAGGATGGACAAAAGTTTACTCTAGTTCCTTTGAAGGAAGCATAGGGGAGAATTGCAAGGAATTTGAGTATAGTAAACAATTATTGTTCAGAGAAGCAGACTACAAATGTTAGTATGGATCGGAAGAAGGATCTTGAAGGTAAATTTGATAAAGGAAAGTTGGTATCTAACTATAAGAAGGGTGAAGTGAAGCAACATGAAACCTTGGTTGCTGAACAAATGAAGGTTTGTAACAGAGATAGATCAATTATGCAAAAAGGAAGAGGTAGTAATCTGATCCCTGGTGTTGATAGAAGATGTGATAGAATGAGTACAGAGAGGAGTGAGTTGATGAATATGATAGAGGATAGTGCAGAGGTACAAAGGAAGAGAGTTGCAGATAAAGAGGATGTTTGGATCAGAAACAAGCATGGGATTTATGTTCCATGACGTGTCAAATGTTCATAAGTTTCTCTTATGGAACATTTTATTTTACCTGGGGTGTCTGATCTAGGAGCATCTTAGGATCTTGGCAATCTTGCATCAACCAAAAAGATTTCCTTTCTTGTTTGTTTGTTGTTTTGTTCTAGTTGGGCAGTTCTGGTATTTTGGTCAGTGTTTGATCTGTGCTTGTTATTTTGCGTTGCGATCGTGACAACGTGTTCTTGGCTTTGTCCTGGAGCTTATCCTATGATCACACCTCATTTGGGTTCATCACGCGTAAGTTATGACAGATTCTTCGCGTATCTGTCCTATTCTTCATATTTCCGGTTGGTGGTTGAGTTTTCCAATCATTTCTCGATATTTTGGTTGTTTTTTCGAAGCGCAACGCCAACTCATTATTACATTTGAGGTTGACATTATTGTGTTATCTCATCTCTTAAATCTTTCTTAGGAGGTTGTTCCTAAAGATTTGGGTCCTGAGCTATTTGTTGTAATACATTTTCTCAATTCTTGGGGAATGTAATCTTTTGAAGGCCGACTAGATATTGTTAATGCTTTCCTAAGGAGTATGATGATCTCATAAGATTATTTGGCTTAGCTTGGATATGATTTGGAGGGTTTTGAGTGTAATCATGCCTGTGTGCTTGGAATGTATTGCTGGCATGTGAAACATGTTGCAGATCTGTTGTAAATGATTTTCGATTATAATAAACGGCCGAATCTCTTATTTTTATCTATTTGTCTTGTTTTCTTTTGTTGTGTTATATTGCTGCAAGGTTTGGACCGATCTCCTTAAGGTTTCTCCATCCTTGACTGAGTCAAAATATGTTGTAGGTTTGAGCAAGAATGTGTAGTTGGTTGAGTTATTGGTGTTGTCATTGATGTCAACATATTTTTGTTGTCATTAGTAACTATTTGTTGCAGTTATTATTGATTTGCTGTGTAGTAGTGCTGAGAGATATACTCCATTTTTCTTCTATGTTGCAAATCTATTGATGCGGTTTGGGTATGTCGTTGAATAGTATTTGGAGATTTTGGTTTCAAGTTTATGTGCTTTAGGTGGCAATTCTGACGAAGTGATTATTTGAGTATAATAGTGGTTGACAAAGTTTTATGCATGAAATGCATACTTCACATTTCTTTGCATGTTGGTTTCTAGTGTTTCAATTTTGGATTTGAGCTTATAATGTCCTTAGCTTCTCTCTGTTCATATGGTGCAAGTTTTTGGATTTTAGAGGCACAATTTCAAAGTTTGATGGTGTTCTTAGTCTAGGTTTGGCTGAACTCGGGTGTTTACACTTTAATTAAAAGCCTCAGTGAATGTGAGTTGAGGAGTAATGTGTATGATATTTATTTTGGTCCCATTTAAGGTTTGTTGTGGTCCACTTTGCATTCGTTTCCATCGTGGGAATGTTTTGGCGCTGATCTAATTTGAATTATGTTTGATTAAGTTGTTTAGCTGACCTTGGGAGACTTTGTTAGCATGCAGATGATATACTTAAAGGGAAAATGGTTGAGGAAGTGTATGCATGTGTGTATGCTTGTGTGAGTGTTGTGCAAGTGTGTGTGTATGCGATGAAAATGTGTGAAAGAGGATCTATCTCCATTTATGTATGAGTTGATTGAAAGTGTGGTATTGAGTTGTGTGGACTTTTGTGTGTTAACTACCATAAGCAATGAGCTAAAGGTATCTATAGATAATTCAATTGAGTTGTAGAAGTACATCAGTGACGAAATTTTCTCTTTAATTCTTCTTCTTCTAGGTAGTGATCCTCTGACAGTGAGCCTTTGTCTGTAAAAATTACCTTAAACGGTGTCACACTAGCATATGTTTATATATATTTGAGAATTAATCTTCTCTATGATTTTTCCCTTAATAGGGTTTTCTACATAAATTTTGTGTTTCATTTAGTATGGTGGTTTCTATTTTTCACATGTTCTTTCATGTTTATATCTTTGTATGGTTAAAGATTAAAGATAATTTTATGTAGATCTAATTCAATGAAAGGTTTAAAAGTTTTATTGACAACTGATTCACCCCCTTCTTAGTTTTCCTCCCTTCTTAGTTGTCATGTGCATTTAACAATTGGTATCAGAGGTTTGGTTCCTTGGAAAATAGCTCAACTGCTTGAGGAGATTTGATGGTGCACAAACTGACTATTCCTATGTTTTATGGATTTGACTATGCTTACTAGAAGGTGTAGATGCAAGGAAACTTGATTTCTCTTGGTTAGGAAGTTTGAAAGTTATTGAGAAAGAATATGTGAAACTAGTGATATGGTTGAATACTCTTGATGCGATCAAGGCTTATGAGGATAATGTCAAGGCAAGGTATGCTATTTTTAGTGCTCTTTCTAGGACCGAGTTAACAAAAGTTAGATCTATAGAATCTACTCATGGTGTTTGGAACAAGCCAAAGAATACTTATGAAGGAGATGATATGGTCAAACAAGCTAAGTTTCATAATGCTAAAGCTAAGTATGAATGCTTGTGGATGGAAGAAGATAAAAATTTCACAAGCTATTTGCAGAAGACAGATGCTGTTGTAAATGAGATCAGAGGTCTTGGTGGTGAACCGAAAGAGGATGAAATTGTGAAAAAGGTACGTAAAATTCTTATTAAACCCCACAACTCTAAGGTTTTTGCCATAGAAGAATCACACAATTAGAACAAGTATGTACCAGAGAACAGATGTATGGCTCCTTACTTGCTTTTGAGATGCGAGAATTTGGTACTATCAGTGCAAGGACAAAAATGCATTTAAAGTTGCTAAATTAGTAAAAGATGAAGAAGACTTTGGTGAGATTGAGGTAAACTTTATGAGGAAGATGAAGAATGGAACTAGAAAGTACAAAGGTAAGTTTTCCTTTAAAAGTTTCAGTTGTGGTAAGATAGGTCATTATGCTTCTAGATGTCTTGACGAGGTCTTCACTGAAGAGGCAATACACAATCACATGCGTTCATATTCCGGGGTTTAAAATGGGCAAAAAAGTGGGCAATATATTGCCTAAATAGGTGGGAGGTTTTTTTTTTTCCGACTGGGGTGGGGGTTTATATAGGAAAATGGGTGGGGGGGGGGGGTNGGTGGGGGGGGGGGATACTGGGAGGGTATTGGAGGGGGTAAAAAAAATGAGTTTGGATAAATATTTTTTGAAAATAGGGGGATTCTTTAGTATGCCACGAACACACATGCTATGATTTAGGTTCACTATGTGAAGCCCTTGTGGTCTTGACAGAATCATGTATAGTAAAAATAAAGAGAGCAAGGGAAAAATAAATAAGAAGGCTTATTGTGTCAGAGATGATGCTAGTATTTCCATTGACGAAACTGATTATGAAGAAGCTGATAAATGTTTGTTCTTGGCTATAAAGCAAGTATTTGGTCCTACTAAACTTGGTAAAAGTGTGAAAGAAAAATCTCTGGAAGTTGATACTAAAGTTGTAGATACTATGTCTTCTGCTTTTCATGCTAGAAGAGATAGAGATGATTGGATCATTGACAATCGATGTTCAAATCATATGACTAGTGACAAAAGTAAGTTTGTGAAGCTTGAGAAATATGATGTAGGTGTTATTAGATTTGGAGATGACCAAATTGCTAAGATAGTTGGAATATGATCAATCAATTTCGATGGAAAGCATAACATGGACAATGTTTACTATGTTAAAGGCTTAAATCTTTATCTTTTGAGTGTTGGTCAAATGTGTGGAAATAGATATAATCTTGTTTTTTAGGATGATGGCTCTGAGATTAGGAAAAGGTCAGAAACAATGATTGTTGCTAGAAAGAAGACAAATGAAAATGTTTATCAATTGAAGATTGCTAGTGGATATTGTCTAATGTCTTAGATCAATGAAAGTTGTTTATGGAACTAGAGGACATGTTACATAAATTTTGATAATCTAGTGAGGATTAGTTCAATTCAAGTTGTGAGAGATCTGTCGAAGCTTATAAATCCTGCTAGTAATGTCTGCAGAGAATGCCAAGTTGGGAAACAAAGAAGGAATTTTAAAGTTAAAGAGCAATTTTCTACCAGGTTTTTAGAATTAGTGCACACTAATCTCTGTGGTCCAACCAAAACAAGAAGTCAACAAGGTGACAATTATTTCATTCTTTTAATTTATGATTACCAAGGAAGTTTAAGATATTCAAGGCTATGGTTGAGAATGAGATAAATAGAAAAATCAAATGCTTAAGATTTGATAGAGGAGAGTTTACTTCTAATGAGTTTTATATTCTCTGTGAGAATCATGAGATGAAGAGGCACTTGTCTGCTTCTAGAAAGCTGGAACAAAATGATGTGGTTGAGAGGAAGAATAGATTTATCTAGGAAGCTACTAGAACAATGATGAAGGAAGAAAACCTACCATAAATCTACTAAAGAGAAGCAATACAAACTGCAATATACATACTTAACATAGTGAAAATTAGAAGAAACTTCAGGAAGACATCTTATGAGTTATGGTGTGGAAGGACTCCCTCTGTGGAATATTTTAGAGTATTTGGAAGTAAGTGTTATATTAGAAGAGATGACAAAAACTTGGGAAAGTTTGACACAATAGCTGATCAAGGTATATTCCTTGGATACTCTACTAAAAGAAAAGCTTATAGATGTTACAATAAGAGGCTAAGAAGGATAGTTGGAAACAAAACTGTGAAGGCTGATGAAGACACTATAGAAGTCGAAGTTGGATATGAATTAGATGAGTCAAATGACAAAGAAGAAGAAGAGAAGGATGAAGAAATAGAAGTACAAAATGATATAGAAGATGATTCGACAATTGCTCCTAAAACTTCCAGGTATGTGCAAAAGAATTGTTCAGAGAAAGAGATCATTTAAGATAAGAACAAAAGTGTCATCACAAGAAGTAAAGCTATTCAAAAATAGGTAAAATTTTGTCTAATTTCTAAAATTTAACCAAAGACTATGAAAGAAGCTTGCAATAATCAGCATTGGATGAGAGTTGTGAAAGAAGAACTGCAACATATTGTGATGAATCAGACTTGGAAACTTGTCCCAAGGTCCGCAAATAAGAATGTGATAGGAACTAGATAGGTATTTCAGAACAAATTGGATGAAGATGGACACATAGTGAGGAATAAGGCAAGGATTGTATGTAAATGCTACATACAAATGGAAGGAATTGACTTTGACAAGACTTATGCTCATGTGGCTAGAATGGAGGTGATTAGGATATTTTTATCTTTTGCAGCACATAAGGACTTCAAGGTTTATTAGATGGATGTAAAATTTGCATTTATGAATGGAGAATTGAAATAAGAAGTATACATGGAACAAGTTGAGGGATTCAAGCTATCAGATACATATAATATGGTATGCAAATTGAAGACGACACTTTATGGATTGAAGCAAGCTCCCAGAGTTTGGTACGCAAGGCTTGATAGGTATTTACTAAAGCAAGAATTTCAAAAGGGTATTGTTGATAGCAATCTCTATTTTCAAGTTGAGGAAAATGAAATTTGATTATAGCTATTTATGTGGCTGATGTAATCTTTGGAGGAAATGACGGTATGTGCGAGTAGTTTTCTAATGAGATGTAAGATGCATTTGAAATGTCTATGATTGGGGAACTAAATTTTTTTCTTGGGTCACATGTCAATCAAAAAAATGAAGGTATCATTATTTTACAATCAAAGTATGTTAAGGAAATGTTAAGAAAGTTTGGAATCGAAAATGCTAAACCAGTATGTACTCCTATGGCTATCGATGTAAGTTGGGTAAAGATGTTGAATCTCCTAAGATTGATGAAAGTAAATACAGATCAATTATTGGAGGATTACTGTAGTTGATTTCTACTAGACTGGATATCATGCATAATGTTTGTCTTGTAGCTAGATTTTAGCAAGATCCTAAAGCAACACATGTTGTTGCTGTGAAAATAATTTTTAGATACTTGAAAGGCACTGATGCAAATCCCTTCACTATCATTGCTTCAACCAATCTATGATAGGTTCCTCAATCCTCTAAAAGGATGTTCTCAATCCCTAGGGCTCCACACCTTCAAGATGTTATTCTCATTCCAACCACAACCAACATCATTGAACAATTCCTCTTGTTTAATCCCATACTAAGGACAAGGCAATCCCTTATCCAACTGATCCAATTAGGTGTGCTAGAGGGGAAACCACAAGGATAGGGAGTGGGTCTGGCTTCCTAAATTCCCAAAATATCCTCCTTACTCAGACTATAGGGTTCCAAGTCTTCAAAAGACCACTAAGTTCCAAACAGTGAATTTGAGCCTTTTAGGCCTACCCGACTAGTAGCCCTAAGCAAAGGGTTTTTGAAGGGTAAGTCTCAAAACTTCCCAAGGACCCTATAAACAAATAGTATATTGTGATACCCTTTACAGAGACATTTCAAACCCCAAAGACATAGAGTCATATCTTCTAATACAATGCCAAAACCTATTAGGCCAAAGAGACCTAATAGCCCTCCTAAACAAAGAAAGTCTTCACTAGTCGATGCTTAGGATTACTCCAACACTTGGAACATGTCTCTGCATGTATAAATACTCCCAATCCACTCCCAAGGCTTCTTTGCACACTCAATCCTTCAATTCTTCCACCAAGCACATGGTCATGCTTGGTCTAGGACTTGGTGTTAAAAATGGGTGCCGATGAATTCCAGCCTCCAAACTCTGGAATCCTACAATACATTTCCCCAACTTGTGTTTCCCAAGTGGTCGAGGTGATCCACTAGTGCAACTTCAAGTTAGGGCCATTTTTGTATGGGTCTCTTATGCTGCTTCTCGGGTGCTTGACAAAGAACTTGTTTAAACTCTCACAAAATGAATTGATCCAATCCAAAGACTATGCTGATTGTAAGGGTATTCTAGAGTACTCCTTAACCATGTAAAGATCCCAATCAAACATTGGAAGCTAGAATACAAATTATCATGAGAATTCATTGAACACAGGGACAAACCAAAAAATATCTTTATTTCACCAACACCAAAAGTTACACATCCCAACATCCTTGATTGAATTGGATTCAATCCAGTATAAGTATGCTTTCCCTAACATTACCAACTGATTTTTAAATGTTTTAGACCCTTGGGGAAGTTGGGAAGCCGACACAACCAAAATGCAACTTTTGCAATGTTGCATCTTTGTGAGAAACTTTTTCTCTTAATGCATTTCATGCATTTTAAGACAACCTATGGACCCCAAATGGATCCAAAATGCAACTTTTGCAATGTTGCATCTTTGTGAGAAACTTTTTCTCTTAATGCATTTCATGCATTTTAAGACAACCTATGGACCCCAAATGGATCCAAAAGACACAAAACCTAATAAAACTATGTCCTAAACTAAAATTGGATCCCTTGACGAAAGTTGACCAAGTGGCTTATAAGAATTGCCAACTTGTCAAATGGTCTACAAATGGATCATTATTACATAGGCAGATCACTTGATCCTAAGGACTCCTAACTCTTAACAAATTTTAGTCTCCTTCATTGTGGAGGGGTGCTCCTGCACCAGAGACAAAAACTATGGATTATGGTATCCCATGAAATTTGACTTCACTCTGATTTCTTATATGGATCTAGATTGGGTTGGCTGTGTGGATGTAGAAAAAGTACAAGTGGGGGTGCATTTTCCTTGGAGCTTGATTGGCTACTTGGTCAAGTAAGAAACAAGATTCAATATCTTTGTCTACTGTTAAAGCTGAATATATTGCTACTACATCCTTGTGTACATGATAATTATGTGTGAAATTGACCTTGAAGGATACTGGAATATTATTTCATAACCCTATTTCTATCTTATGTGACAATACCAGTGTAATAATTTTTTTAAAGAATCTTGTACTGCATTCAAGTGAAAAACACATTTCAATCTGGTATCACTTTTTGAGAGAGAAAGTTTTGTAGAATGAGGTGAAGCTTGAATATGTACCTACAAAAGAACAAATTGTTGATATCTTTACCAAGGCACTTCTAAAGGATACTTTTGAGTATCTATGGGAAAGATTGGGGGTTACTGCCCCTCCTTTTCTAAACTAGATGCATGTGGAGGTGCATGAGTCCAGTGAACTTCATGTATAATCTTAAATCTAGACTAATGGTGGAGGCTTCCTCTTAAGGGGAGCTAAGTGCACTTATGAGCTAATATGTTTTTTAGGAGCTAAGCAGAATGCGTTAGTATTTTTTGAAGACTGGCCTTTTCCATTGATATCAAAGGGGGATAGAGTGTGACATAAGGGCAGTAAATTTGGCATAAGAAAGTTATTGTTGCTGCTATTGTTGATGTGTTGCCATCACTAAAAAAGGGGGATACTGTTGCATGTTTGAGAAATAATAAGTAGTTGGTTGAGTTAATTGTGTTGTCATTAATGTCAACATATTTTTGTTGTCATTAGTGATTGGTTGTTGCAGTTATTACTAAGCTTCATGTGTAGTAGTGCTGAGAGATACGCTCCACAATTCTTCTATGTTGCAAATCTATTGATGCAGTTTGGGTATGTTGTTGAGTAGTGTTTGGAGATGTTGGATTCAATTTTTTGTGTTTCGAATTGCAATTTAGAGGATTTGGTGATTATCTAATCGTAATAGTGGTTGATAGAGTTTCCTACTTGAAATGCATACTCTTTGTTTCTCCACATGTTAGTTTCTAGTGTTTTGGCTTTGGAATTGAGCTTATAATGTCCTTAGCTTCAAAGTTGAGGTGTGTTGTGGTCCACTTTGCATTTCTTTTCATCGTAGAAATACTTTGGTGCCGACCTAATTTGAATTATGTTCAATTAAGTTGCTTAGCCGACCTTGGGAAACTTTGTTAGCATGGCGATGACATAAGTAAAGAACAAATAATTGAGGAAGTGTATGCATGTGTGTATACTTGGCGCGAGTGTTGTGCAAGCGTGCACGCAAGTGATGAGGATGTGTGAAAGAGAATCTATCTCCCTACATGGATAGGTTGATATGAAGTGTGGTATTGAGATGTGTCAAATTTTATTTGTTAGCTACCTTAAGCAATGAGTAGAAGATATCTATAGATCATTCGATTGAGTTGTAGAAGTACATCAATGGTGGATATTTTTTCTTTTATTCTTCTTCTTCTGGGAAATGAGCCTCTGACATTGAGCCTTTCTCTATAAATATAACCTTAACCAATGTCTCCCTAGCATGTGTTTATATATATATGAAAATTAATCTTCTCTGTGCTTTTTCCCTTAACAAGGTTTTCCACCTAAATCTAGTGTTTTATTGTGTATGGTGGTTTCTATTTTTCACATGCTCTTTCATGTTTATATATTTTTATGGTTAAAGATCAAAGATAAGTTTTTATGGATCTGATTCAAGGAAAGGTTTAAAAGTTTTATTGATAATTGATTCACCCACTCTTAGTTATCATATGCATTTAATATGATAACTTGCTTTCATACCTCTCCCTAGCATTTTGGGGTGTTAATTTTTTAGCAAGACGACATAAGTTTAAAATTCTCGCTTCTACAAGGTAACCATTAGGCAGTTTAAATTTGGGCTTGAACATTGATTAGCGGGTCACCTAAGGTGACTTGCTCCGTCCAATGAGTGTCCAAATTAGGACTTGGGGTTTGGAATGCCAAGGAGATGTCAAAATTTAATGTGAAACTGAGGTGAGATGTCGAGATAGGGTATGTGAGGCCATATATGCTAAAACAAGGCCTAGGTGAACAAGAAATTACATAAAGGTGTAATTTACAATGCTACATTTAGCCCCCACTTATGCGGGAGTATAGGCCTACACATATAGTCACATAGAGAGGTAAGAGATCACTAAGTTCAAGGGAACAAACCTCCCAAACCCTAGGATCTTAACTCTTACATCCATGTTCTAGGGCACACAAAGCTAAAATAAAATAAAATAATGGCAAAGGAAAATAAGGAAAAAGAGAAAAGAAACACAACAAAGGGGTTAGTACTAAAAAACAAAGGTTTCATGTCAAGTAGTTGAAGAGATCTTGGTAAAAAAAATGTCTCAACCACTAATATCACACTCATAATGTTATTGCAAGAGCACAAGTGGTCACATGAAAAGAGAAATAACATATATGAAAGATGAGATAGGGAACCATAATCCAACTAGCAAGGTGTATTACGCTATGGGATCATGGGGGAGAGATAGAAAGGAAATAATGGATTACATAGGCCAACAAGTTGTAATATGCTAGGTATTCCATGAAAGAGCACAAATTCTACTGGACAATAAGTTGTGTTATGTTGTGTAACCCGTGACGCAAAAGAGGAGGAAGAGTAAAAAATAGTCTAGCAAGTTGTGTTATGCTAGTTCTACTCATCCCAAAGGAGAGTTCAGTACAAAGAGAGACTTGATAGTCTAGCAAGTTGTATTATGCACGTCAACCCATCTGAATGGTAGCCAAGCTAAGCATTTTTATGTGAGGAAATCTACTAAAAATGGTGCAAAATAATTGTAAGTTAAGTAGTGGAACAACTTCCTACACTAATCTTGAGGAGAGGGTATTGTAAAAACCTTTTTAGATCTTTATAATAGTTACAAAAACTTAACATAAATAACACAAATAACATGCATACCATAACACAATAATTATGTGGGGAAAATTCTTTTAGGAGAAAATCCCTACACTCCAAAAAAAACTCAAAAAAACCTATTACAATATACTTGTAGAGCAAGCTTCTCTCAAGAGTATCACTGACCAGAGATCCAGAGGTAACTAAAAAGCAATAAGACTCTTACACACACCCTTTATCTCACACACCTAATATATAGGAAATACAATACAAGAAACCATCAAACGATATTACAAAACCATGGGCTAAAACCACCTCAAAAGAGGCGCCAATCTTATCTCTAATCAAAGATGACCTATGATGTGTCAATACACATACCAACATGTGTAACCACCTTTAACAACTCATTTTATGTGTTCAACATGTTTTTAAATTTCCTATGTCGGGAATCCCAACTTCTAAAAGCCATAACTTTCAAACAAGATGTTTGATTCAAAAACCATTTGAAGCATTGGAAAGCTTACGAGGTTCTCTACAACTTTCTAAACCTCTACATTGTTTGGCCACCATTTGATCTCGTTTAGAAGCCTCTAAAGCCTTTATAATTGCATATGCAACTTTTTTTCTGACGATTTGCAAAAAATAAAACTTTAATATCTTCCAAACTGGACATGATCTTAACATGAAAATACCTTTGTACATGCTTATCTAACCATTTTGAAATTTCTAGGAAGGAATAGGGAAAATCAATGCTCAAATGAAAATTTACTAAAAATAGCGACCTCATGTAAATACAAGGTTGAGACACTTTTCCCAACAATCTCACACTTTTCAAACACCTTGCAAGAAAGAGAAAGGGAGTAACTACACCATAATTCAATTGCTAGGGGCCGTGAGGCCCATATAATTTGAACACCAAAGTGAGTAGATTTCCATAATCCATGAGTAATCCAAAAATAGCATACTAATTACTCTGAACACCATATGAACTTCTTTGTGCTCACAACCTTTGTTAATGAATGTGCAACATTCATCAAAGTTTCTATCTTAACCAACTTCACCCTAATATCCTCAACCATAGCTGTGACAAAATGATATTGACCAATTTTCTTGGTTCTGGCATGAAATGTCAGGTTCTTTGCTAGACATATCACACTTAAACTGTCACAATAAACAGTTACCGCTCCTTATTTTTTCAATATCTGAACAAAGTCTCTTAAGCCAAATGGTTTCATTACGAGCATGTGTATTTTCCATATACTTTGCTTTAGCATTTAGCAGTGGACAAAGCAATCACAACCTGTCTCTTACTCATCCAATTGATTGCACCACCAAATAATGTAAACACATAAGCACTAGTGGATCTTCTTCAATCAATATCACCCACCCAATCTAAACCCACATAACCACGAATATCAAGGAAATTAGTCTCCTATCATATTACCATGATAATACAAATAATTCTCAGAGGTACGCTTGAAATATCAGAAGACTCTTTTAACTGCATCCCAATAAACTCTACTAGGATTAGACATATATTTGGAAACAACTCCTACTGCTTGGGCAAGGTCTGGTCTAGTACATACCATAGCATACATCAAACTTCCAACAACACTTTGGTAAGACACTCTTCTTATGTCTTCCATGTATGATGGAGATGTAGGACAATCTAAAATGGATGATTTTGTTCCAACTATAAAAGGAACACATAATGGTCTACAATCTTACATGTTGAAGCTCTATAAAGCTAAGTTCACATAATTACTCTGGCCTAGCCATAACTTTATGTTTTCTCTATCTCTTCTAATTTCCATCTCAAGGATGTGTTTAGATCCGCTGAGATCTTTCATGTCAAATTTAGTAGAAAGTTGCGATTTCAGTTCTACAATCAAAACTTCCCCTTTACCAATGAACAACATATAATCAACATATAATGCAATGTACATGAAATGAACACCATCAAATTTATGATAAACATAGTGATTTGATTTAGAACACTCAAATCTTAAATTCAACACATATTTATCAAACTTATGACACCACATCCTATGTCTCTACTTGAAGCCATACAAAGATTTCTTCAATTTTCAAACCAAATTACTTTTACCTTTTACCACATAGCGCTTTGGGTATGTCATGCAGATATCCTCTTCCAAATCGTTATGAGAGAATGTAGTTTTCACATCCATTTGCTCAATCTCTAAATCATAAGCAACAACAATTGGTGCAGTCACGGATGGAGATACCTCAATGAGATCGGTCCAAACTATGCAACAAGAGTCACATAGTATAAACAATAACTCAAACAATGACAAGAGATAAGGAGAATGCAAGATCATAGGTTCACATTAATCCAGATTCGTGAAACTACATCAAATTAACCAACAACATGCAAGCTTACATTCTAGGCATATAGGCCTGATTACAACTTGAATTCTGAATTATTTACAATGTTAACCTTCAAGAGGTTGCCTATCTAAAAGCTTCCCCTTCAACTAGAGATCAATTACATCAATTTATAGATGTTCACAATGCAAACAAATCAACCAAGATCAATTAGATTCCCCAAGGTAGGAAACGTAATACGAAATATAGGTTAGGACCCAAATCATGAAGAACATCCCCAGAAAGGTTTGAAATGAAGCGCACATCCAAAGTTAGGTCGACCATAATTCCATGATCATCAAATGATACGCCAAGAAGGTGCACAATCGAAGGAAAATGTTAACAAGATCAAAAAACTCCATCAGGTCGTGAAACGTGAAGAACAAATAGGTCTGGGCTGAAATCGAAGAAATCTCCATCTAGAAGAAAAGGATCAGGGTGCACACCTAGAAGATGATCAAACATAATGTAAAGAACATGCCATGAGGTACACAACCAAAGATGTACCAAATCAAAGAAATGCCACTGAAAATACAGAGATTGGCTAACATGAACAACTGAAAATAGAACTATTTTTGGTTGATGCAAGATTGCCAAAGAACCCAAGATGGTCTTGCATCAGACACCCAGGTTATTGAAAAGTGAGCTTCTCACTATGCTGGAGCTAGAGGAAAACCAAGATGATTAGCCTTAGCATGAGAAATCCATGAAGAGTCTTTAACTAGTCCGTTCTTCCATTTGACAAGATATTCTTTATGTTTCTTACCTCTAGTGCTTCTGCCAATTCTGCTATCCAAAATCTCTTCAATTACGTCCATATGCTTCTTAGGATACCGCTTCTCCACATCTGGTCCATTGTCTTCACTAAAATCTGCCTCATGATACTCATATAAGTCTGCAACATTGAATATTAGTGATATATCCATGTTTTCTGGCAACTCAACTACATTCCCTGAATCAAATCTCTTTAAGATTTTATAAGGTCCAAACTTCCTCATCTTCATCTTATTGTAAGTTCCAACAGGGTACTACCTTTCTTCAAATATACTATCACTTCATCTCCCTCTTTGCATTCCTTGTGTCTCCTCTTTTCATCTTCTCTCACCTTATATTTCTGATTCATATCCTCCAATTTCTCTTTCACTTGATCATGTAATGACTTCATGTGATCTTCCAACATCTCTGCTTCTACACTCTTTTTAGCTTCATGATTGATATCACTCAACTTTGATACTCCTTTAGGATTCATTCCAATAACTACTTCAAATGTTGTCTTCCTTGTACTCCTATTCACTGAATTATTATATGCAAAATCTTCTTGTGCCATAAATAAATCCCTATTTCTAGTCTTCTCTCCAACAAAATATGTCAACAAATTCCCCAAATTCCTATTTACTACCTCTGTTTGTCCATCTGTTTGTGGGTGAAAAATAGAACTAAACTTAAAAGTAGTATTCATTTTCCTCAAAGGTGTCCTCCAAAAGTAACCAACAAACTTACTATCTCGGTCTGACACTATGCTCTTAGGTAATCCATAGAATTTCACAACTTCTCTGAAAATAAATCAGCTATATTTACTGCATTTTTAGTCTTCTTACAAGGTATGAAATGTGACATCTTTGGAAATCTGTCTACTACTACAAATATGGATTCATTACCTCTTTGTGTCTTCAGTAACCCAAGTACAAAATTCATGTTAATGTCTTCGCAAGGTCTAGTTGATATTGTCAAAGACGTATGCAATCGACTATTCTGACTATTCTTTTTAGCAACTTGACAAAGTCTACAACTCTGAACAAAGCTCCTTACATCTTTGTGAATTTGAGGCCAAAACTAATTCTCACTTACCAAAGCCACTGTCTTGTCAATGCCAAAGTGTCCACCTAATCCTCCACAATGCTTTTCCTTAATTAGATTACCCCTCATTGAACTCCTAGGTATACATTGTTAGTATTAAGTGATCCAAGATTACTAAGAGCGGGGGATTAGTAATCTAACAATTCAAATTTTTCATTAACCATTCAACCACTTGCGTCAATAGACATCCATTGCACGAAAATCTAAATAATAAAGATAAAAATCCATAACCAAGAAACACAATAACACCAAATGTTTTCTCATGGAAACCTAACTGGGAAAAACCACGTGTGGGGATGGCACACACAAAATATTGCACTCTTTTGAAGTATGCCCGGTTAAGATGTTAGCTCTGTTAAAAGCTTACAAATGACTGGTTAAGAGCAAGACCCTATTAGGAGTCACCAATTCAAGGGATTTACATATAGCCCTATTAGGAGCTTTACCCTTTTAGGGGTAACCTAGTTAAAGGATTTCAAACCCTAGTAAAAGAGTCACCTGGTTAAAGGATTTACATTTCAGACCTGTTAGGATCTACTCGGTTAAGGGATTTAGCTTGATTAAGCTATTAGGAATCAACAAGTAAATGATTTGAGAAAGTAGCACTCTTTGCTAATATAGATCTAGTTCAAGCTCAATCTCTGCTTCACATACATACAATCTTCTCTCTTCTCTCAATTAGACCTCTGCATCCATGATCTACACTTGCACTTTTCATTAATTTACATATTTATACATTACAAGTTTATTAGGGCAATTAATCGCCTTACAAAATGTTTTGCAATCTTTCCCGCTCAATGAACATACCCTAAAATGTCTTAACAATCTACAAAATTCTATAACAAACTCAAGTCGGCCTTCAAATCCATCGCACATCAATTTGACAAAGAAAATTCAAACCAAAACACATACTACAATGTTCTTGCACAACCTCCAAGAAATCGGATCATAATGATCATGAAAATGCCAACTCATCAATCCTCGTCAATCTTCAACATCACCACGATCCCTAGAACACATAATCACTTACTATAACATGATGCATCATCACCGGTCAAGAATCTGACTGACTGTTCTAAGAGCTTCTTTTGAATTTTCACTAAACGACCTTCTATATCTTGAAACTTGGTCTTCTGGTCACCAAATCATGATGCAGTCGCAACAACAACTATTGGAAATAAGTTGAGTAACTGAGAGGGGAGGGGTGAATCAATTACTACAAAAAACAAATCCAAGTCCCTTATATATCTTAATCAAAATAATCACTCTGCTCGGTTAATAAAGGATATTCTACTGTTACTCGGTTAACAAAGCAATCTTAAGATAATAAATGTGATTAACCTTTAGTGATTAAGTGCAAAAACACAAAGCATAAAGTAAATAACAGGTAAACAAATGACACCAAGATTTAACGTGGAAACCCAATTTGGGAAAACCACCAATTGCAACTAGTTACTATTTTTCACTCTTCTGAAATGAGCCCTGTTAGGAGCCAACCCTGTTAAAGGTTACAAAACACACTGTTAGGTGTGACCCTGTTAGAGGATTTAATCACCCTATTAAGAGTGGCCTTGTTAGAGGTCTTCAAACACTTCAATGTAGAAATGCCACCTTGTGACAGGATTTATGAAAGACTGTTAAGTCTACTCTGTTAAGAGATTTGGATCACTGCTACAATTGCTAGAGAGTAACAATGAGTTGACCTGATTGAAAAAGCAACTGACTTTGCAGATTCAGATCTCTGTTTTGGCTTTAACTAGATCCTCACTGATCAAATATTCTTTTGCAGCTCATTCTGGATATTCTGTCCTTAATTAGAATTCCTTTTTACTTCACCTTCACTCTTCATATTAAAACTCTACTTCTCATATTCAATCCAAACTTGACCTTGTATATATATGATAGGCCTTGTCAAGTCGGCTTGAATACCCTTCCAAATAAACAATAAAACTTAAATATGTCGGCTGCAATTAATCAAATAAACATAAAGTGTAAACTGTTGTAAGTCGGCTGACACTAAATGCATAACTCAGTTAACACTGTAATCCTTCGATGCCCGACCATTGCTCGATTGAAATTAAACTTACTGTATTGCCCGAGTGAACTCGGTTAATACTACAAATCACTTGGCTAATACTGGAGTCTTCTTCAATGCCTGAGAGAGCTCGACATACACTAACTGTGCTCGGTTAGGTTTAGACATTAGTGTAACATCAATACATTTGTGTAACATTAATGACAATACACAATTGAATAATTGTCTTCAACAATCTCCCTCTTTGGCATTGATGGCAACACAACATGTCATTATACAAAGAATTTTAGAGCAACTAAAACAAGAATAAATTTTTTAATGTCCTTAGCTTCATTCTGATTCTCATCCGGAAAAATTCCTCTATCTTCATAGTCACTGATATACAGATTTCTCCCTCTTACATCAATCTTTTTTTCTGATAAAGTTTCTCCCTCTAACATACTGATTTCTTTGGCATGACATTAATAATATCTCCCTCTTTGACATGCAATGCCAAAGACTCCATCCAATGAAGTTGTAATGTACCTGATGTACTGATTCATATGCAATAAGCTCTGACAATTTGCATCAACTTGTTAGATCTTCACTGTAGCTTAGTTGATGCATCACTAATCTGTGCTTTAGTGAGCCTCAGTTAGGGGAAGCACCCCTAGCTTTCCTCTAAGATAAAAGAATGCATCCTTAGGTAAAGGTTTTGTGAATATGTCTGCAATTTGATCTTTAGTATTCACATATTCCAACTTTACTTCTTTGTCCTGAACTAATTCTCTCAAGAAATGATACTTTATTGCAATATTCTTAGTCTTAGTATGCATCACAAGGTTCTTTGAAATGTTAATAGCACTAGTGTTGTCACAGTAGCTAATAATTGGTTCTTTGATTTCCTCCTTCATACCTGACAACTGTTGTTTGAACCATATGATATTTGAACAATTCATTGCTGCATCAACATACTTTGCCTCTGCTATAGACTGAGAAATGCAATTCTGTTTCTTGCTAGTACAAGAGACTAACCTCTTTCCAAGAAAGAACGCTCCACCACTGGTTCTCTTTCCGTCATCAACACTTCCTGCCCAATCAACATCAATAAAAGTCTTCAAATCAAAGTTTCCTCCTTTCTTATACCATAATCCATAATCTTCAGTGCCCTTAAGATATCTCAGAATCCTTTTGATAGCCATCAAATGATTTTCTCTAGGATTAGCTAAAAACCTTGCAACAATACCAACTGCTAATACAATATCAGGCCTAGTGTGAACAACTAATGCAGAGTGGGCAGTAGGAAGCCTCCAAAGGACTCAAATAGGGCAATACACCCCTAAACACCCAACTCTTAAGGCCAAAATGCTTCACACTTATCACAAGTGTGGGAAAGGACTTGGTTAAGGTTATCACAACCCAATACCCCCAAGGGTAACCTAATCACTAGGTCTCACCAATCCTAAAACACCAACTACCAAGGTTGGCGCTTCTCAAGCACTTGACCCAAATTGTCAACAATACCCCAAAAGTGACTTATAGGACTAGGGGTGACCTATACTCATAGGTGTGGTCTATTTAGGTCCCTAACAAATAGTTCCAATGGTTCTTTTCATCCTTTTCAACACACAAGACATAGTTGCTTCACAAACCCAACACTAGGCTTGTAGCCTTTTCCCAAAGGATATTTGATCTTAAATAAGATTTTTCCACATAACCCCTAGAATGGATTAGGGATTCAGACACCCTTTATGGCATAAGATCTTAGACTTAAGCACCAAAACATGAAGGTGAAGGAAAAGCAAGAAAATACACAAAAAGGCTATTACAATCAGCCCTAATTTGGACAACACTTACACTACAAGTACTCCTCCCTTGCATCCAATGTCCAAACTAATAATGGGAACATGTGAGGGCATGTATAAGGATAACCTACACCAATTTAGAGCCTCTGATGAATCCCCAATCGAGAGTTATGCTGACTGTACTATTTTGTGAATGGTGCATACAAAGCAATATACACCTAGGGCATCATGGCAAGCCCATCTCCCTGCATTTTGGTGAACCTATCCTAGAAAGTCTTAAAGAACATCATAAAAACATGCTTTCCACCTAGAGTCGTTGAATTCCCATGGTGGAAAAGAGAAATACACTCAATTCTTATGAAACCCTGATTTAGGGCCTAAAATCCAGGGTAGTGGGATTGCAAATTCAATAACTTTCAAAGTATGATTGATCAACACATGAAACCAAATGCAAATGAAAGAAGGCTCACAAGACAAACTTTTGGTGTCAGACTTTCATGTCCTTCTGTCCATACCAATCCGTACCGATTGGCTGTCCTCCGGATTTGTAGAGAAATGGTTATATTTTATTGATTCTTAATGCCAAAATTACATCATTAGCCTACCACCCACCTGAGAGGGATTTTGTAGGCACTCCCAACGGTTACATAACATATTTAAACTAACTAGCCATTTGGGAGTTGTTTTACAAGTTTTTGACAAAAGTTGTCAAGTTTGCTCAAAAGTTGTCAAGCTCAAAAGTTGCTTGACAACTTTTGAGGAACTTTTGCATATTTTGCAATTTTGCAAGTTTTATGACCAAACTTGGTCACAACCTTATTTTTGTGATCCCTAGTGGATCCAAACATGAAAAACACAAAAACAACCTATTCCTAGGGTTTTGGACCATCATTGACCAATAGTTGACCAAGGGCTCATAGGATGCCAATCTTGGAACTATGGTCTTACAAAGGAGTCCAATGATTAACCCATTGTTCTAACATAACTATAGGCCTCTTAGGACCTTAATGGAAACCCTAAGTTCCATAGGAACACTTGGTTCATTTAGGGTGCTCCTGCACCATACTCCCCATGAGATTTGAACTCAAGATCCCACTTGAGGTTAACTGGTCAACAATGGTTCCATGTTGTTGGATCTGTTCCTCTGTCATCCAGGTAGCATCTATTGGAGGGAGTCCTTTCCAGTTCACTAAGTACTACATGTACTTATTCTTCCTTGTTTGCTTTAACACTTTGGATTCCAAAATTGTGTCTAACTCCATTGGTTTGCTTTGTGGGAGATCTGTCACATAGTCTCCATCATCTTCATCTTGTGGACCCTGCACATTAGTAATATCTGCAACACACTTGTAAGGGGTGAGGTCTGCAATATTAAAAATAGGAGAAATCAGTAAGGTAGAAGGCAAAGAAATTTTATATGCATTTTCACCCATCTTGTTGAGGATGGTGCATGGTCCAACTTTCTTCATGTGTAACTTTGAGTATTTTCCTTTAGGGAGTCTCTCCTTCCGTAGGTATGGCCATACCTTATCTCCAACCTTGAAATGAATCTCTCTCCTTCTCTTGTCTGCTTGTGCTTTATATTTCATGGTGGACTGTTGTAGTGACTCTTTCACTTCTGTTTGCACTTTATAGATCAGTTTGGCTAATTTCTCTCCTTGTACACTAACTCTGAAATCAGAGGGTAACTCCACCAAGTCTAATGGACCTTTTGGATGAAGTCCATACACTGTTTGGATTGGTGTCTTTCCAGTGGATCTGTTCATGGAATCATTAAATGCAAATTCTGCTTGAGGTAAGATCATGTCCCAACTTTGGGTGTACTGTTTTGTAAGGCATCTTAGGAGATTGCCAAGAGATTTGTTTACCACCTCCATTTGCCCATCTGTTTGTGGGTGGTATGCCCATCTGTTTGTGGTGCCCAATTTCTTGAAGAGTGTCCTCCAAAAGTGACCTTGAAACTTCACATCTCTGTCAGAAACTATTGTCTGTGGTAGACCATGGATTCTAACCACTTCCTTAAAGAATAAGTGTGCTATATGGGAAGCATCATTTGTGCTCTTGCAAGGAACAAAATGCACCATTTTACTGAATCTGTCCACAATGACAAAAACACTATCATAACCCTATTTTGTTCTTGGTAATCCCATTGCAAAATCCATTGAAATTGATTCCCATGGCCTAAAGGGAATTGGTAGGGGTTGGTACAGTCCCTGGTTAGTGGATACACCCTTTGCTTGTTGGCAAATAGTAAAAGATTCTACAAACTTCCTGACTTCATTTCCCATCTTTGGCCAAAAATAACTTCTCTTCACTAAATCTATGGTTTTATCTATCCCAAAATGTCCTCCTAAGCCACCACAGTGTTTCTCGTTAATAATATTTGTTCTCATGGAACATTTAGGAATGCACAATTGGGCTTCCTTAAACAAGAGTCCATTCTGAATCAAGAAATCAAAAAAATCAGTATGGTATTTGCCTACCATTTTGGTGCATACCTAAATTTTTTTCCAAGTTCTGGGTCATCAGCATATAGGTGTTTTAGGGAGTCAATCCCTACACTCTGAAGTTGTAATTCTTCAACCAATCCAACCCTTCTACTTAGGGCATTAGCCACTTTGTTTTCCACTCCCTTTTTGTGCTTTATATTAAAGGTATAGGCCTGTAACTGCTCCATCCATTTGATGTGTTTGACTCCAAGCTTCTCCTGACTATTTAAACAACTAAATGCATGGTTATCAGTATAAACAATGAATTCTTTAGGGAGCAAGTAGTGTCTCCACTTTTTTAGGGCTTGTACCATTGCATAAAGTTATAAATCATATGTAGAATACCTCTTCTTTGCATCATTCAATTTTTCTGAGAAAAATGTTATAGCCTTACCTTCTTGGCTCAAGACGACACCTATAGCCAAGTTGCTTGCATTTGTTTCAATAGTAAATATGTTGTTGAAGTAAGGGAGCACTAGGATTGGGTCTTGGGCCACTCTATTCTTGAGATATTGGAATGCATCTACAACTTCTTTAGTCCATTCAAATCTAGTATTCTTTCTGCCTTTTATAATGTCCAACATAGGACCACACACATGGCTAAAGTTATTAATAAACTTTCTATAAAAATTTGCTAAACCATGAAAGCTTCTAACATCACCTTGGTTCTTTGGTGGAGGCCAGTTGACAATTGCTTCAACCTTCTCTGGATCCATTTTCAGGGTGCCTTGGGAGATGACAAATCTTAGGAAGACAAGTTCCTTTTTCAGGAACATACACTTTTCCAAGTTAATCACTAACTTGTGCTGATGGAGTCTCTTCAAAACTTGCTCAACATGATCAAGATGTTCCTCTTTGCTATGACTGTAAATCAAAATGTCATCCAAATATATGACCACAAACTTGCTAATAAAATCAATGAAGACCTCATTCATGAGTCTCATGAATGTACTAGGAGCATTACTCAACCGAAATGACATAACAAGCCACTCAAACAAACCTTCAGTTGTCTTAACGCTATATTCCATTCATCACCTGGCTTTATCCTAATTTGGTGATAGCCTAATTTTAAATCAATCTTTGTAAAGTAACAAGCAGTGCCTAATTGGTCAAGTAAATCTTCCATTCTTGGAATGGGGAACCTGTATCTTATTGTGATTTTGTTTAAGGCCCCGGTGTTAGTACATAATCTCCACTTGCCATCCTTTTTAGGGGCTAAGACTAATGGGACAACACATGGACTGAGATTTTTCTGAATTAGTCCCTTCTCTAACAATTCACTGAGTTTCCTTGCAATCTTTGCATGCTGAACTGGTGTCATTTTGTATGGGGCCTTGTTAGGTAAGGAGGAACTAGGTATCAAGTCTATTTGGTGATGATATGTCTTAAGGGAGGGAGGCTTGTGGACAAGTCACTAGCAGTGACATCACTGTATTTTGTGAGTAATTTCTAAACTTCATCTGGTATAGGATCATTATTATCAGACCTTATGCTATCCTTGGGCTTTGAGATTAGGACAAAGGCTTCAGTTTCAAGCTCCCTCAATACTTTTAACATTTCTTTTTCTCCCAAAGTGATAACAGTGGGTTCTTTCTCTGTTTTGGCATCCTGTAGGGGCTTCATGGTAAAAGTTTTTCCATCTTTGGTGATAGAGTAGGTGTTCTTCCTACAATGGTGTGTGGCATCTACATCATATTGCCAAGGTCTTCCTAGAAGGATGTGGGAGGCATCCATTTCAACAACATCACAAAGTACTTTGTTGTTAAAGTCTGCTATAGAGAACTCTATACAAGCTTGTTCAATTACTAAGGTTTGTTGGCCTTTTGTTAACCAAGAGACATGATAGGGGAAATGATGTGGTTTCTTAGGAAGATTTAGCTTCTGAACCATTTAACTAGATACTAAATTTTCAGTTGAACCAGAATCTACAAGCAAATTACATACCTTCCCATGGCATTTGATCTTTGTTCTGAAAAGATTCTTCCTTTGAGGAAGTTCTTGGCTTTGTGGTACTTGAAGGAAGACTTGTCTCATCATTAGGCATGTTCCTTCCTCTGGTTCTAAGTCCCTTGCATTTGCATTGTCTTCTTGCTTTTCCTCTTGAATGAGTTGTGTTCTCTTTTCTCCTTGGTTGTTATTGTTCCTCTTCTCAGGACATCTTCCTACATGGTGTCCCAACTGATTGCAATAGTAACACCTTAGTGGTCCATTTCCTTTTCCTGTGTTTGTTCTTCCCCTATTGAAGGGTCTTCTCCCTCTATAGTTTCCTCTGAAGTTTGAGTCACTATTTTCTTTGTCTCCTTGGTCTGGGGTCCTGCTACTATTACCACTGTATTATCCTCTATTCCAAGAGGTTCCTCTTCCTCTAAAGTTCTTCCCACTGCCATTGCTTTTCCCTTTGTCAAACTCTTGTTTTCTCTTCCACTTCTCCTCTACCTTGAGTGCCATTTGATAACACTTGTTTACTATGGTAGGGCAGTGTAGGCTAAGTTCCTCTTGAATGGATACCTTAAGAACATTCATATATCTTGCTAGCTTTTCCTCTTCATTTTTAGCCACATTTGTCTTCATACATAGTTTTAGGAGCTCCTCGGTGTATGAGCCCATATCCATGTCTTTTTGCTTTAGACTTTGCTTCCTTCTATGGAGTTGTACCCCATAGTCTTCAGGTACATATGTCTCTTTGACCAATGCAATCATTTTTTTCCATGAAGAGATCATACTCCTCCCATTCTTCACCCTCTTTGTTTGGATGAAGTTCCACCAAGTTAGGGCTGCCCCCTTCAACTTGGATCTTTCTATCTTCACTCTCTTCTTCTCAGGGATGTCCTCATACTCAAAGAAGCTTGTCAAGGCCTCTATCCAATCCAAGGCCAAGTCTGCATTCATCTTGCCATTGAAAGTTGGTAAATCCAACTTCTCCTCCATGGTTCTCCTCCCCATAGATTTCAAGGCATCTAGAAGGGATCTATGGTCTACAATAATGTTCACATCCTGATCAGGGGTGTCATCTTCCTCTTCACTCCCTTCTTCACCACCAAAGGTGTCTTCTTTTCCCCTCTCTACCTTATTCTCCAACTCTTGGAGTCTTCTTGTCAAGGCAACATTTGCTGCCCTCTGTTCTCTCACCATCTTTCCTAGTTCAATGTTTGTAACCCTTGAAGGGATATCTTCATCCTCAGAAGCAAACATAGCTCTGATACCACTTGATGCAGAGTGGGCAGTAGGAAGCCTCCAAAGGACTCAAATAGGGCAATACACCCCTAAACACCCAACTCTTAAGGCCAAAATGCTTCACACTTATCACAAGTGTGGGGATGGACTTGGTTAAGGTTATCACAACCCAATACCCCCAAGGTAACCTAATCACTAGGTCTCACCAATCCTAAAACACCAACTACCAAGGTTGGCTTCTCAAGCACTTGACCCAAATTGTCAACAATGCACCAAAACTGACTTATAGGACTAGGGGTGACCTATACTCATAGGTGTGGTCTATTTAGGTCCCTAGCAAATAGTTCCAATGGTTCTTTCCATCCTTTTTCAACCCACAAGACATAGTTGCTTCACAAACCCAACACTAGGCTTGTAGCCTTTTCCCGAAGGATATTTGATCTTAAATAAGATTTTTCCACATAACCCCTAGAATGGATTAGGGATTCATACACCCTTTATGGCCTAAGATCTTAGACTTAAGCACCAACACATGAAGGTGAAGGAAAAGAAAGAAAATACACAAAAAGGCTATTACAATTAGCCCTAATTTGGACAACACTTACACTACAAGTACTCCTCCCTTGCATCCAATGTCCAAACTAATAATGGGAACATGTGAGGGCATGTATAAGGATAAACTACACCAATTTAGAGCCTCTGATGAATCCCCAATCGAGAGTTATGCTGACTGTACTATTCTGTGAATGGTGTATACATAGCAATATACACCTAAGGCATCATGGAAAGCCCATCTCCTTGCATTTTGGTGAACCTATCCTGCAAAGTCTTAAAGAACATCATAAAAACATGCTTTCCACCAAGGGTTATTGAATTCTCATGGTGGAAAAGAGAAATACATTCAATTCTTATGAAACCTTGATTTAGGGCCTAAAATCCAGGGCAGTGGGATTGGAAATTCAATAACTTTCAAAGTATGATTGATCAACACATGAAACCAAATGCAAATGAAACAAGCTTCACAAGACAAACTTTTGGTGTCAGAATTTCATGTCCTTCTGTTCGTACCAATCCGTACTGATCAGCTATCCTCAGGATTTGCAGAGAAATGGTTATATTTTATTGATTCTTAATGCCAAAATTACATCATTAGCCTACCACCCACTTGAAAGAGATTTTGTAGGCACTCCCAATGGTTACATAACATATTTGAACTAATTAGCCGTTTGGGAGTTGTTTTACATGTTTTTGACAAAAGTTGTCAAGTTTGCTCAAAAGTTGCTTGACAACTTTTGAGCAACTTTTGCAATTTTGCAAGTTTGATGACCAAATTTGGTCACAACCTTATTTTTGTGATCCCTAGTGGATCCAAACATGAAGAATACAAAAAAAACCTATTCCTAGGGTTTTGGACCATCATTGACCAATAGTTGACCAAGGGCTCATAGGATGCAGATCTTGGAATTATGGTCTTACAACGGAGTCCAATGATTAAACCATTGTTCTAACATAACTAGAGGCCTCTTAGGACCTTAATGGAAACCCTAAGTTCCAAAGGAACACTTTGTTCATTCAGGGTGCTCCTGCACCAACAACATATTCAAGTTTACCAATCATGGATCTGTAGGTAGTCTGATTTACCTCCTTTGAATCATCATCCTTAGACAACTTATGTCCAGTAGACATAGGTGTCCCAACTGGTCTGGAATCTTCCATTCCAAATTTCTTCAGTATCTCTTTGATGTATTTAGACTAAGTAATGTAGATACCATCCTTCATCTGATGAACATGTAAACCAACAAAGAATTTGATTTCTCTGAACATAGACATCTCAAATTCCTTACTCATTGCTTGAGAGAATGCTTTGCATAAATCATCATGTCCAGTGTATAGTATATCATCAACAAATCTCTGCTAATAGTATCTTGTTCTGAGGTCCTTCTTTGATGTACAAGATACTATTGTCATTAGTTCTTTGAAATCCAATACTTACCAGGTAACCATGCAGTCTTTCATACCAAGTTCTAGGAGCTTGCTTCAGTCCATACAAAGATTTGTGCAATTTTCAAACCATATTCTTTTTGTTAAGATGAACAAAACATTCAGGTTGCTCAATATAGACTTCCTCTTCCAGAATTCCATTCAAGAATGCAGATTTTACATCCATTTGGTATACCTTGAATCCTTTATGTGCTGCATATGCCAGAAGAGTTCGGACTCCTTCAAGTCTTGCAACATGAGAAAAAGTCTCTCCATAATCAATACCCCCTTCTTGAGCATATCCTTTACACACTAATCTTGCCTTGTTTCTAGAAACATCACCTTTTTCATTCAACTTGTTTCTAAAAACCCACTTAGTACCAATCACATTCTTGTCTTTTGGTTTAGGCACAAGAGTCCAGGTCTTGTTCTTTTCTATCTGCTCCATCTCTTCATTCATGGCTTCTATCCAACTTTCATCATTCAAAGCATCTTTGATAGATCTAGGTTCAAATTCACTAAGAAAACATGTACCTTTAAGTTTGTTCCTTGTCATTATACCTTCTATCTGATCTCCAATTATTTTCTCAGGTGCATTATGCCTTCTAACATATTTGGAAAGTACAGGTTCCTTCTTTGATTCTGGGCTTGCTTCACTTGATTCACCATGCTCAAACATTCTGTTATGCTCTTCTAATTGAGACTTGGTTGCCTCTGCCCGAGACTCGGTTTCCTTTGTCTGAGACTCGGTTGCAACTGTTAGCAGCTCGGGTTGCGCAGGCTGCAACTTGGGTTGTATTGGTTGTAATAAAGTTTGTGTTGATGAATTCAGTGGTTGACTTGATTGTTATCCAATCACTATTTCTTGTGTCTTAGGTATAGTATCAGGTTCATAATACATAAAGTTCCCATAGTCCTCAGGATCTTTAGTGCTCTGTTCTTCACTTCTCTCTGCAATCTCATCAATCTTTACATGTACACTTTCTATGAATTTATGAGTAGCAAGATTCAAACATTTATATGCTTTGCTTTTACAAGAGTAGCCTAGGAATATGCCTTCATCACCTTTTACATCAAATTTTCCATTTCTTGCTTCCTTCAAGATGTAACATTTACTTCCAAATACATTGAAACAACAAATATTGGGTTTATAGCCATAGCATAATTCAAAGGGTGTCTGATCAGTACCTTTCTTTAGTTGAACTCTATTTAAGGTGTGAACTGCAGTGCTGATAGCTTCCTTCCAGTATTTGGTTGCAACATTCTTTTCAATCATCAAGGTCCTTGCACAATCCATAATAGATCTATTTCTTCTTTTTGCAATTCCATTTTGCTGTAGTGTACCAAGGATAGATACTTGTCTCTTGATTCCTCTTTCATTACAGAATTCATTGAACTCATTAGAAATGAATTCACCTCCTCTGTCAGATCTTAGGCATTTTAGTTTCTTTCTAGTTTCCTTCTCAACTCTGGCAAGGCACCACTTAAACTTCTGAAAAGCTTTTGATTTTTCTTTGAGAAAAATAACAGTCATCATTCTGGAATGATCATCAATGTAAATAGAATGAAATACTTCTCTCTAGTGTAACTTGTTGTTCCAATTGGTCAACATAGATCAATATGCACTAACTCTAAGACTTCTTCAGTATTGTAATTCTTTCTCTTGAAACTAGTTTTGCCCATCTTCGCAATTTGACATTGTTTGCACATTGCCAACTCAGGTTTCTTCAAAATAGGAATACCTTTTACTCTTTTGTTCTTGCTTATGTTGACCAAGTTATCAAAATTCACATGACACAATCTTTTATGCCATAACCAGTTTTCTTCCACTTGTGCAATAAAACATGAACTTTTAGTGAGATCAAGATATAATAGATTACCTTTTGTTTGCTTCTCAGTTCCAACTAGGCTTCCCTTTCCATCCAGGAGCTTGGCCTTATCATTCATGACTTCTACCTTGAAACCAATGTTATTCAGCTGTGCCATACTCAGTAGATTATGCCTTAGTCCTTCAACCCAATAAGCATTATCACATTTGATTCCTTCAGTTAGAGCAATACAACCTTTACCTTTCACATAACAAGGTTCATTATTCCCAAATTTGACACTCCCACCATCATAGTGCTCAAGATGTTCAAATTTTGTTTTATCACCAGTCATGTGGTGAGAACAACCACTATCAATTATCCAAGTGTCATTAACATGAGACAAAAGTGAAGTCTTTTCATGTTCTTGATTATCTCACTCATCCTTAATAGCAATGTAAACCATTTCATCTTCATCTTCATCACTATCAAAATCTTTTGCAATATAATAAGATTTCTTACCTTTGTCCTTGTAGCTTTTGAAATCTTTCTTGCCTTTGTACTTGTTGAAATTTCTCTCATCTTTGTCTTCTTTGTTTGGACACTTAGCAACAATGTGGCCAACCTCGTCACATGAGAAGCAAATCAATAGTATTCTTCCTTTGTACTTTCCTTTTCCTTTGGTAGCTCTCTTTGCAAGTAATGCTTCAATGATTTCTAGATCTTCATCATCACCATCATTGTTAATCTGTTTTTCTTTTGAGTTTCTATCCATCTTACCAAGGCATAATTTAGCTTTTAATGTAGACTCAAAATTGCTAGGCTTAGGAGAATAATTGTCAAAATTTTCCAACTCAAAAGATGTTAGCCTTCCAACCAATGCATCTAGAGTTATATCATTACTATACCTCATCTCTTGAATAGCTGAAACTCTAATTGCATAGATAGGAAGTAAAGTTATCAATACCTTACTAACCATTGTTTTGTCTTCAATCTTTCTACCAACAGTTCTGATGGCACTGACACTTTTCTTGATTCTTTCACTGTATTTTCTAATGTCTTCTCCTTCTTTCATTTTCATCTGATCAAATTGACCTCTGAGACTCTCTGCTTTAGCTCTCTTTACATTGTCATCTCCTCCATGGATTTCATGCAGTTTCTTCCACAGATCATAGGCAGTAGGGCGATCCTTGACTTCATCAAATTCTGAATAGTTGAGTGAAGAAGCTATATCAATCATCATTATGTTATGATTCTTCATGTCCACCATCTGATCCACAGACATAGGTCTAGGCGATTTCACATACTTGTGGTCCAAGAATTGCAAACCAGTATCTCCAATAGTAGATAGATGTAGCCTCATCAACTCTTGCCATGCAGGAAAGTCGTCTTTGTTAAGCTTGGGGATCTCCCTTCTGTAAGACATCTTTGATCTTTAGCTTAGGCCTTGAAACCTTCCCTGAAAGCACCAAAAACCTGATACCAATTGTTGGAAATGAGTTGAGTAACCCAGAGGGGAGGGGTGAATCAGTTACTACAAAAAATAAATCCAAGTCCCTTAGATGTCTTAATCAAACTTATCACTTTGCTTGGTTAATAAAAGATATTCTGCTATTACTCGTTTAATAAAGCAATCTTAAGATATTAAATGTGATTAACCTTTAGTGATTAAGTGCAGAAACATAAAGCATAAAGAAAATAACAGGTACACAGATGACACCATGATTTAACATGGAAACCCAATTTGGGAAAACCACCAATTGCAACTAGTTACTATTTTTTACTCTTTTTAAGTGAGCCCTGTTAGGAGCTAACCCTGTTAAAGGTTACAAAACACACTGTTAGGTGTGACCCTGTTAGAGGATTTAATCACCCTGTTAGGAGTGGCCTTGTTAGAGGTCTTCAAACACTTCAATGTAGAAATGTCACCTTGTGAGAGGATTTATGAAAGACTGTTAAGTCTACTCTGTTAAGAGATTTGGATCACTGCTACAATTGTTAAAGAGTAACAATGAGTTGACCTAATTAAAAAAGAAACTGACTTTGCAGATTCAGATCTCTGTTCTAGCTTTAATTGGATCCTCACTAATCAAATATTCTTTTGCAACTCGGTCTGGATATTCAGTCTTTAATCAGAACTCCTTACTTCGCCTTCACTCTTCATATCAAAACTCTACTTCTCATATTAAATCCAAACTTGACCTTGTATATATATGATAGGCCTTGTCAAGTCGGCGTGAATACCCTTCCAAATAAACAATAAAACTTAAATCTCTCGGCTACAATTAACCAAATAAACATAAAGTGTAAATTGTTGTAAGTCGGCTGACACTAAATGCATAACTCGGTGTTACCACCCATTCTTGCTTCCTCGTATTGGCCTTCTTCGCGAGAATCCCCTCTAAATTTTTTTATTGATTTAAGTGTCAAAATCCTAAACTTGTTTTTCTTACCTTTGACACTTTGCAAATACACCTAGCATGTTGAACTTGAATTTTGAACTGCCTTAGTTCAAGGTTCGTAGTTCATTGTCACCTCGCGACGTGTTCACTTTTATTTTGAAAACCATGTGATGTGAGCGGCAAGTTATGCCAAGTCGGCATTCCCATTGAAATCAAATATTGAACTATCCTTAGTTCAAGATTCAAGGTTCAACCGTAGAGTGAGTCTTGTAGTTGGTTCTTGTGATCGGTTATCTTGTCGCCACTCGTATTGTTTTTAAAGCACACCAAGGGGCAGTCCTTCTTAATAATCATGCAGGTTGAACTTGAACTTTGAACTGCCTTAGTTCAAGGTTCGAAGTTCAAAGGAGGGTTACAACTTGGTCATCGACGAGCATTGGTAATGAGGTGATTGATGTGACAGCTGGTAGAGAAAGATTAACCTGTATGGGAAATCAACAATAATCATTATTAAAGTGACATTTTAAAGACAATTTAATTGTGTGAAGTTCGAGATATGATGTTTTCATTTATTTCATTTGTTGTCTACATTTATTTGACATAATGCTCGACTCCCGCATTAAATGCGTATCCCCACAATCTTTTCTAGCAAGCTGTTATAAATTGTCGCTTAGCTTCTCCTTGTCAATTATGGTTATTCGTCGTACTCAAAGAGGTAATGCCACTCAGATTTCTCCTTCTCCCCGAGCAGTAGAACAATTCTAGATAGTTGCTGGTCAGTTATTTCCTCTCAAAGCTCTACTCTTTGATGTTTTGTTGACTAAGTTTTCTACGCTTTTGCTTTGAATCAAATACCTGCCTTTGTTTTCTGTAAGTCTTTGGTTAATTTTAGCTGTCATTTACCTCACCATGAAAACTCTTGTTCCTATTGTCAGCCGTACCCCAAGCTTAGTATGCTCTCTTCCCAAGTGCGAAGACACTGCTATGCCTTCCCAAACCTTCAGAGAAATTAGGGAAAAATCAAGAACCCTCCCCCCGATTCTGTGATGAACAAAGTAGTTGAGAGTGGTTTAGCATAGGCAACCGCCTTTCCAACAACAGTAGCATGCCCAAAATTAGTGGTAGAATGTGCGGTGCACTATAACAGGGAGAGATGTATAAAGAAGACGGATGGAAGCCCTCTTGGTTTTATAAACATAAATTTAATTCCGAAGACCATGGGTATACCTGAGAAGGAGCCATATGAGGTGTGGATAATAGCTACCTCCCAAACTTTATTTTCTGAGAAAAAGCAGAGATATAGGAATGAAATAGCACAATGCTAGTTATTAAAGTCACATTCGAGAGGGTCCAGGTTACCAAAGCCCCTTACCATTGATCATTTCAAGCCCAGGGTCGCAGATTTAGTAGTGTTGTTGAATAGACTGAAGGGGAATCAACATGCATACTTGTGGCATGATTGGATGTATTGTTATATCCAGGTGACCTTAGGAGGGCAGAGATTTATTGACTGGGCAGAGGATATAGCAGATGAGCTTCATCATCGGCTAGCTAATTACTCAGGGATAAACGGGTTCTACATGGTCTCCTACTTGTTTTATGTTCTTGCTTGTACTAAGGAGTGGAAAGGCCTCTTTAAAGAGACACTCATCCCTGGCATAAAGATTTATGATTATCATCCTCACTTGCAGAAGGAGTCATACACAAATAGTGTCATGAAGTTAAATGACATTTTTGGGGAGGCTAGTGTTTGAGCTAAAGGGCGATACAAAACAAAGACTATCTAAGGAAGCTAGGGATTTTGTGAACATCTACGAAAGTTATTACATACAATTTAGAAGGCTCACGTATTTAAGAGTAGGTGGATTCGATGGGGAACCCTCCAAGCTTCCTAGGTATGCCCTTGATAGCCTGGTTATTATGGAAGTAAGTTGTCAATTGGTGCATGTACGCAGAAAACTAAAAGAGAAAAGAGGTAGAGCTAATTCCTATTTTCCCATTGAGCTAGGACATTGCCAGTGTAAAACCTCTGCAGATGCATTAAAATTAGAATTGGAACTCAAAAAGCTAAATTTGAAGGCTTTTGAAGCTAGGAAAGATTTTGATGTTAGAGGCTACGCAACTCAACATTTTGGCCTGGTGAATGAGTTCCACCACATTCCACAGATGGAGGACTATTGGGAGGATTGTGCTGATGATCGAGAGGTAATAAGAAGAAGATGGTCTAGGTTCACACTCAGTCAAATTGTTTCACTACAGATTGATTTAGATATCACAAGTCTAGTAGAAGGGAAGATGATGAAATAGTAAGTGCAGAATATCAAAAGAGAGTTAAACATCAGCCTCTACCTGAAATTGACTGGTGTATAGAAGAAAGAGATAATATCCATATTAAAACCCTTAGTGTTATTAACAGGACAAAAGACTGGATAGAAAGTAAAAGACCTCCCAAAAAGGGAAAACATAACACCAGAGGGGTTAGCAAGAAACAACCTGTAGCCAGCCCTAGTCCCAATTCTAATGATGTTGTTCCCATTGCATGTTCTAAGAAGTCTAAAAAGAAGGCTCCATCTAAAGTCAAGAGTGAGATGCAGGAAGAATATTTCTCTGCTTAGCGGTCCACAATAATTCTACACTCTAGGAAACAGAGCCCTGAGGAAGCTGAAGAGAAGGTGGTTATTGATATAGACAACATGGATATTGATCAGAGCCCTCAACATACTCCCCTAAGGCTAGAAGCCAACCTAAAGGAACAACAACCCAATGCTAGAGACTCCACACTGGTTATAGATGCGTCCCTGTAGACTCCATCCTTGACTCTTAGCTGGCTTGAGACATCAATCAATAAAAAAAGAAATGTCTTACCTATCACACTACCGGTAGAAGATATGGTGAGCAAGTGCCTTGGCACTATAGTGAAGCCCAAAAGGATGAAGATAGAATCCAGGATTACCTTTGACCTTGTGTAAGGCCCTCCATGAGGTGTTTGAGACATAGTCTTGGGATTAAAATCGAGATGATTTTGCAAGCATTGGAGCTGAGGAAAATGATTTATTTTGATTACAAAAATTTGATTAATGTCACCCTTGTCGATTTAAATCCTGACAAATGGTGAACTTTGAAGATGAGAAAATGTCTCAGACCTTGATCTTCTTTTGATACCAACTGGATGTCCCAGAGATAATCTGGTCAAGATGATGATGGGTATGCTATGCCCTCTCGAGAGATCGATCGGATAAAGTGTGATGAGATGGATCTCTCGATAGATTAGATGGGAAATATTTGATGATTGATATTGCGCTAGATGGTATGATTTGTGATGGTGGATACTGAATTGATTGATAACGATTGATAGATTGTTGGATAGATAGGATGATGGGTTGAATGATCTAGAATTTTGATGAAGGTTTTGCAAATAGGTGATAAACAAAGGTTCCAATTAGGATTTGATCAAAATGAAGTGTGTTTAAGATGATGGAGTCTTAATAGAAAAACATATATTTCTATGAGATAGACTCAAAATTGACCTTGATTCCTCGGGTTCTGCGTGAAGGACCTATAATCCTTGATAGTGAACTTTCCAAAATCGAAGATCAATGTTGTTTTGACAACACTTCCAATTGATGTGATGTGAATGAAACCAAGATGAAGGATTTAATTGTTTGGAAAATATGGTATATGATTGATTGGCGGATTAGAGAACCTAATAGCTGATAAAACAATAGATTTTGGGGGGTTGGCACAGGGCCAGCTCTGAGTGCAGGCACTGGTACAGGTGATGGTAGGTTGATGGTGATGAGACCATTTAATATCTCTATTATATTGATCTTAATACTCTGTTTTTAAGTATTACCAAAACATTTGTGGACTTATAATTAGTTGAACTTGTGTTAAAGTACAGTTAGAACTGTCAAACCCATGGGTAGATAGTTATGTATGGTTTTGCCAATATTATATATATTGTAGTGTTTCATATAGCAATCAGAATGTGTGTTCTAATATTTGTAAACTTTGATTAAGTTTACTTGTATGAATATTTCTGCATGATAACTAACCTGCCAGGAAGTAGGAGAAACTTGAGAGTGGTCGACAACATTTAAAAGAGGACGTTGAAGTCCAGCTGCAATGGGTAACCATCATGGCACCAAAAAACACGGCTACTACAAATGAGGATCCACTGTTCCAGAAATGCAAGAATGTAGTGCTGCTATATTCCCTCTACGCTCATCATTGTGTTGAATTGGTCGCCTAAATTTCATTGCGTACGTCGTGGGCTATTACGTTTCTCTTTTCTTCTCTGGCGTGATTTCAGTCAGATCTTTTCTTTTCTATTTTAGAATAAAGTGTCGATCCTTTATTTATAGGGATTTGACTGTTAGTTTGTAAGTTCGGAAGTTTTTGGAATACATTGTTTGTTGCATCTTGCACAATAAGTTCATTTTAATTTTTCTGTATCGTTCTTATGTAATAAGTTCTTGAAATATAATGTAGTGAACTTTGGTTTATCCTCTGTGTTAATAGATTAGTAGAAGCAGACCAAGGGGGCCCACTTGGGAGGTGGATTAGAATAGAGTAGAGTAGATTTACTTTCAGCATTCCCAACATTTTAGATAGAAGATTACAGTTTCTTCCTGCAACATTGTACTTTGTGAATGTTCCTACAACACCTGCAAGGATAGTTATAGTGAATGCTCTAGGTTGAAAGAATAGGCTTAAGTAGAGTTACAATTTGTAGCATTCATTTCAGTAAGGAGTAAGTGTGTTTCCTTTCCTATAGCTCTAGTATATATTCCTTTCATGCAATTTACCTTCCTGCAACATAGGTAGAATGACTCTTTAAGGGACTTGGTGCACATACTATGCCGTACCATTTCAAGTATACGTCCCTGGGTTGACAAACTAAATGCACCTCATGGTGGGAGAAGTAATCCTTAGATTGAATAAACTATTCCTAAGAGAGGCTTTGGGCACAATTACTAAGCACCTATTGTGAGGCGGTTCATTTTTGGCATCGTTGCCGGGGATGGTGTCAAGCTGAGAAACTTTCTAAGTCATCTTTTTCATTTCTAGCTAGCTTTTAAATAGTGGTTTGCAGTCCTAAATTTCCTTCACAGGTGTGAAGAATTCATTTGCATGCATCGAAGGGGAAGAAGAAGAGATGAATATGGCAGATTTCTTCCAGGAGAGTGCGAATTTGAACAAAGCAGTTGAAGAAGTTGAGTTACCTTTTGTTGACGCAAGTCCCGAGTTTTCTGCAGCATCTTCCTCTGGAGCAGAGCCTTTTGATATAAGTGGTCTTTGGCCTTTTGCTAAAATCTTGGCCAACTTTCTCGATAATTCCGACCCAAACGCACCTGTTGTTAACAATCCTGTTGCTAATATTCCTTTCCAGCAACAAATCCAATTCCCAATACCTCTAATAATGACACAACCTACTTCCCCATTTCCTCTTCTGAGCCTTATAAACAATGCTAATCTCAAAAATATACCCACTGCCGCACTTCCAAAGTTTTATGGCCTGATAACCAAAGATCCTGACACCTTTTTGTTCGAGTTCGACATCCTCTGTCGTAGCTTTGAATATAACACCAATGCCCACAAACTCAAACTATTTTCAACAACACTTAAAGAGTCGGCTTTACGATGGTTCATGGGCTTAGGAGCAAATGCAGCAGGCACCTGGGATGAGATGCAGACTCTATTTCTGTAGAAATACAAAGAGTATTGCAAGGGGAGATGACATTTTTAGAATGTCGCAAAAGGAGTATGAAACTTTGGAGGATTATGTTTCACATTTCTTATACACAATGCAGAAGAATCCCCAACACGTACTGGCTGAGGATTGACAAAACTGAGTCTTCTTAAGAGGAGTAAACGACAGCTGTCTGGAAGCACTGGACCTCATGGTTGGTGGGGACATATCGCAATCTTCTTGGAATGACCTCAAGAAAATCTGTCTCAACTACTCTAGATCAACTGTGAAGAAAGGCAGAGGATATCAGTCCACAGTCACTAAAGGGATCAGTTCGGGCATTTCCAAGCTGGAGATATCTAACTTGCTTGCAAATTTCAAGCAAGACATCATTAATGATGTTGCTACACATCTCGACACCATGACTGCCAAGAAGAAGCATGCAGATGCTGAATCATAGTTAGCTTAGTACTATCCTCATTGTCGTAAACAAAAGAAAGACTGCAGATGCAAGCTGGTGGTGAACGTGGAGAATCAACATTTGCCTACCGAGTACATGAAGATAGAAGGAGACGACGAGAAAGTGTTCTTTGTTGCTCAACGTCGACTATGGGCTTCAAGACAAGGTATGCCTCAGGACCCATTACAATTTTTAAATCCTTACAATAATCAATGGCAAAACCAAAGTTATTAGAATCCTTCTCAGTACTCTCAACTTGCCTGGAATAACCAGTGGCCTAACCAGCGAAATAACTAGTGGCCTAACCAACATAATAACCAGCGGCCTCAGCCTTAGAATCAATGGCAACCGCCACAAGAAAATTAGCAGAAAAATAACCAATGGAGGGGGCCTCCACATTGGCCTAACCAAAATCCAGCTTTTCCACAGTTACCACCTCTAGTGCCTCCTCCTGCAATAATGCCACCTCCTGCAACCACTAGTCCTAATCCAAAGCCAACCCAATTACCTGCTCAGCCGCAGCCTAATCCCAATAATAAGAAACAACAACAACCAATGTATACCATAGATACTCAATAGTACCCTGCCTACGCACTAGAGATATCTGATATCCATTTGAGGTCCAGTACCATTCTGCCTGCACTCGAACATCCTATTATCACAGAAGTTGTAAACACTCCTACAACATCAGCACCTCTTCCAGAGGCTACACTGCAAAATACCACCCAATCAACTCATAAATCCAGCAAAACTGATGTTAAAACCTCAGTTGATCCTCCTTTTCCACAAAGGCTCACCATAGAACAACCTATATCCCAAGAAGAAATGTCGTTTGATATTCTTGAGCAGCTGAAAAACATGAACATCCAAATCCCTTTGTTCCATGCTATCAAAGACGTTCCTATCTATGGAAAAACTATTAAGGAAGCATGCCTTAAAAATCCTGGAAGGAAGAAGAAAGACCCTCAAACAGTTCATGTCCTAGGGCAACTTGCGGATATCATGTTGGGCAAGGTAGTTATACCAAGCATTCAGACCTTGGAAGCCCAGTAGTTGATTTGATAATAAATGGACACTGTGAAAAATATTTTAGTGGATTTAGGAGCAGCCATAAATGTAATGACCAAAGATACAATGCATAGACTAAGTATAGAGGGCTTGAGAACAACTCCAACAGTGTTACAACTTGCTGATAGTTCAACTGCTACTCCAGATGGTCTTATAGAGGATATAGTAGTCACCTTGGACTCATGGGAATACCCTGCTGATTTTTTCATCTTACCACCACTGATGCCAAATTTAGTTGCAGATTAGGAAGTATGACGATTTCAAATGGTCAGGCAATAAAGAAGATAGCACTGTATCCTCCTGCCCAACCCTAGCTAGACTTGGGAGATCCTATTTGGCCAGATTTAAGGGATGAGGAAGAAGAGCTCAACTCTATTTCCCAACTCATGATGTTGCACAGACAATCTTTTCTGAAAATGCAAGAGGAAGATGATGTAATACAAAGTATTCTTACCAATGAGTGTATAATAGCAAAGGATGTTTCCGAAAGTTCTATTTTACAACTATGTACCTATGAGGAATGTGTCTTTCCAGCAAGTCCTGAGATAATTAGTCAATTATTTCCATGTGAAGTAGCTACAAGCCCAGTACCTAAAATGCCAATGGTAGAGCTAACAACCACTGTGGAAATTTCCCTTGGTCACCATCTCCATGTAAACAACAAGTTGCCACCACCACAATTGACATTGTTAACCAAACTCTCGTGTAAACATGAGAAAGCCTTTTCTTGGGATTACAGAGATATGCTAGGTCTGAACCCCAAACTTTGCACCCATAGGATCTACATTAATGATGGCAGCCTACCACTTCATCAGCCTCAAAGAAGGATAAACCCAGCCTTGCGAGAAATAGTCAAAACTGAATTGCAAAAGTTACTAGATGCTGGTTTCATCTATCCAATCTTTGATAGCAAGTGGGTATCACCTTTGGTCATTGCACCTAAGAAGGGAGGAAAATGGCAAATATGTGTGAATTACAGGGAATTAAATAACGCCACCAAGAAGGATCATTTTCCTTTACCATTTATTGATCAAGTCCTGGACACTTTGGCTGGTAAGAAGTACTCCTTTCTAGATGGATACATCGGTTACATTCAGATCAGCATTGCTCCAGAAGATCAGGAGAAGACCATATTCACATGCCCCTGGGGCACATATGCTAATTCTGTATTACCATTTGGCTTGTACAATGCGCCAGCTACTTTCTAGAGAGCTGTAATCAACATTTTTGTTGACATATCACATGATTGTATGGAAATATACATGGGCGACTTCACTACATTTGGTGTTGTACACACAAAATAGTGCACTTCTATGAATCCTTACATGCAAGGAAACTCAAGAATGAGCCCTCACAAATCGATCCATAGCTCTCTATGCATGGAGTTGCAAGATTTGTAAAATTGCTCTCA
>MU224056.1:763812-781126 GCA_018584345.1 Thuja plicata | reverse complement strand
AAATCTTTTAATTAAATAAGAGGAATTTTATTTAATTAAAAGAGAGATTAAATCTTTTAATTAAATAAAAATGATAAAACCTTAGGAAATATTGAAATAATTATGATTTGATCAAGGAAATTGATATAATTGATATTGTTGATATTTGAAAGTATTGATTCAGGGATTTGATAAATTGATAAAATAATAAATGGGGCCCAAAGTCTAGGCGACCATTTTAGGGTGCATACAGGTGTCACCTTTGAGGAAGCCCTAAAGAACTTGGAAAGAGTACTAATCAAATGTCAGGAACACAACTTATCTCTCAACAGTGAGAAATGCTTCATGATGATGTAGGAAGGCGTAGTGCTGGGACATTTTATCTCCGAAGCTGGAATCCAGGGGGACCTTATAAAAATAGAAGTAATTCTCACACTACCTATCCGTACAAAGAAAAAGGATGTTAGGTCTTTCCTAGGACATGCTGGCTACTATAGGAGGTTTATCCAAAATTTTAGTCAAATAGCTAGCCCTCTGTATATTTTGCTTACCAAAGAGGCTGAATTTGTTTGGACAAAGGACTGTGATGAATCCTTCCTGCAACTTAAGTCACTGTTGACAACTGCACCAATACTTAGGGGCCTTGACTGGTCTTTGCCATTTCACATTCATACAGATGCTTCAGACTATGCAATAGGTGCTGTCCTAGGACAAAAGTCTAGTAACCTAGAGAATGCATTTTACTACATTAGCAAGAGCCTCCATGGACCAGAGTTAAACTATACAGTGATTGAGAAAGAATTAGTAGCAATAGTTTATGCTCTGAAAAAATTCTATCATTATATAACTAGTTATCCCTTCTTTGTTCATACTGACCATGCAACAATTAAATATCTCATAAACAAACCTGCCATCATAGGCAGGTTGGCAAGATGGCTTCTTCTTTTGTAGGAATTTGACATTACTATCATTGACAAGCCCGAGAAGGCAAATGTGGTAGCTGATTATCTATCCAGAATCCACCATGCTGAAGAAGATACTACTTTGATAGATGATGCTTTTCCAGATGAGCATTTATTTCAGATTGATGTCCAAAGTCCGTGGTATGCTGATATAGCTAATTACCTTGCAGCTAACAAAATGCAAACACATTTCTCTTATAAGGATATGAGTCTGCTTATAGAGAAAAGCTTCCACTTCTCTTGGATTGATAACATACTATTTTACACTGGACCTGACCAAGAAATGCAGAGATGTGTGCGAGAAGATGAGACATATAACATTATCCATGCATGTCAAAATGAGCCATATGGGGGACACTTTGCAGCAAAAAGGATAGCCCTGAAGATTTTAACAACTGGATACTATTGGCCTACACTTCATAAGGATGCAACCAGTTACACGAGGAGATGTGACAAATGTCAGAGAATGGGCTAACCAACAAGATCAGATGAAATGTCTCTCAATCCACAGGTGGTGGTAACACCATTTGACAAATGGGGCATAGACTTCATTGGCCCAATAGACCCTTCATCCAATGAGAAGTCTTATATCCTGGTGTGCACTAATTATCTGACCAAATGGGTCAAAGTAAAAGCAATGAAGCATGCTCGGGATCATAAGGTTGCAGAATTTTTGTATGATGAAATTTTCACCAAATATGGAGTACCAAGGGAACTTGCTACTGATCAAGGCACTCAATTCACTTCCAATCTGATAACAGAGCTCATGAAGGAATATAATGTCAGACATCAGAAGTCAAGCCCCTATCATCCTTAGGCCTATAGACAGACCGAAGTTACAAATCGGGAAATTGAAGCCATCTTAACAAAAATAGTTCATTTGCACCACCAGGATTGGAGCAACAGACTATCAGAAGCCGTCTGGGCGTATAGAACAACCTGGAAAACCACCACAAGGTTCACTCCATTTGAACTGTTATATAGAAAAGCAGCAATGCTACCCATTGAATTTGAACACAACTTTGCAGACAACACTGGAGTTAAATATTGATCTTCCTGCAGCACAAAAAGAGCGATTGTTGCATCTCAATTCCTTGGATGAAATGCGCAAATCCGCCCTGGAGCACACCGAAATAGTCCAGAAGCAAAGGAAAAAGTGGCATGACTCACATATTAAGAGTAAGCAGTTTCAAGTTGGCGATTGGGCATTACTGTATGATTCCAGATTCAAAGAAATATCGAGCAAGTTGTAGACAAGATGGTTGGGGCCATATGAAATAAACCATGTCTTCACAAATGGAGCCATCCAGTTGACCCAGTACAATTCAAGTTATTAGTCAATGGACATCGGCTAAAGTTTTATCACAAGCCTCAAACAAAAGAAGACTTCCTGCAGCAATTCTGACAACAAGTTTCAAAAGAGCAACAGGTAACACTTCCTGCAGCAGAGGGTGAAATCTTCTTCCTGCAGCTCTTCAATAGGATTCCTTCGAGCATGTCCATAATAAAGACTTCATGTTTACATGATGTCCATTTCTCCATTCACTTTCTAATTTTTCTTTCCAACTCATCTCATTTCTTTATCTTCCACCCACCCACCTTCCACATCACCACCATTTTCCCTTTCTTTGCTTCAAATAAGAGCCAAGTGTGCTGATGCAAGCCGCTGCCACCATCGTTCCACTCTCGCCACCTTTTTCTGGAATGTGCAATGATCGGATGACAGGTATAAACTTTTCAATTTTTTTTCCATTTTTAGCCTATAGATTTCGATGATTATATCTAGTGCTGCAAGAAATGTATCATTACGACATTAAGCCAGTTCCATACCTCGTGCCAAGTATGCCAAGTGAGGACACTTGTCAATGTTTCGTAGGGGGCAGGGAAGTGTATTAATTCCTAAAATCTCATTTCTATTTACTCCTAAAAGATTTAATGTCACCTCAAAATTGTACTTCGCCTTTGTCTCATTAAAATCCCATTGTTATATCGCACAACTGTCGTACCTTTATTCCCAAATTATCCCTGATTGTCAGACTTGATGTGATCTATAATCAAATTATGTGGCAACCCGCAATAAGAGCTATAATTTTTCTTGTTAAAATACATCACCATTGTTCATGTTAAGAATAATAGAGGAATTCAAAAGAAAGTCCATAGTTTTAAAATGAGTAGTCTGAAACTCAAGAGGGAATAAGACATTTATCGACCACAAAGCAGACAAATTGAAAAAATTGGCCAGCACAGATGGGAGGGCAGTTGTAGAGACATGAGCCGGTAGTACATGGTGTTTTACTTTCAGATGTTGAAGCAGTAAGGAGGTTTAATGCATGTGGCTGGTTAGGATATTGCTTTAAGTTAACAAAGTTTGATGAAGATGCAACCACTGAATTTGCAAATACATTTGAGGAAGGGAAACCAACTGTATGGGGATTGACAATGGTCGCCACAGAAGAACGGATAGAAGAAGTAACCAGGTTACCCATGGTTGGGGAGCACTACCCCAATGTGCACGATGCCAGATCAGCTAGGGCCTAGTTTACCCTACCAAGTGGCCCTCTTTTGGAGATTACCAAGCAAGGGTGCAAAAGAATGCCTATCCCTCCGCCATACAATGAATTGGCTACGCATATTATCAGGTATTTTACCTGTAAAGGAAGATTTTCTAATTTTCACGCACATCTCTTTAAATTACTTAGTTACGCAAGGCATAATCTTCCAATGAATGTTCTCAATTTCTTGTACAATATGCTATGTATCAGTGCTGAGGAAACCCAGAAAAGAAATGCCAATTCTGTCACCCACCATGCCCAAATTAAATTGCTAATAGAGAAATCTCTTATGGACATCTCTCCTTTGGCATGGTCAGAATTTGTCCAGCATAAAACCCTGCAACCTCAGGTTAACCCTAGTGTGCAATCTAGCCATGATGATGCAATACCCATTGGCCCAGCTGTTGAGCAAGACACCTAGGGGACAAAAGCTAAAAATATGCAAGAAAGTATGCCTTTACCTGCTCATGTGAGCAATGTACCTACTTCTACCCAAACAAAAGGAAAACATAAATAAGAGGGAGAAACTTCCGTTCCTGCAGCCAAGCCACAAAACCCTACAACCTCAAAGGGGAAGAAAAGGAAGTCGGTTCCTGCAACAGTTACTCCTGCAGCAGAGAAACCGAAGAAGGTTATTAAGAAAAAGGCTGTGGAAATTGAAGAAACCCTTGTGCGAAGAAGCCCTAGAATGAGAGGATAGCTCCCTAGAGTATCCTCGGAAAGCCAATCTGTTTCCCCTAAGCAATCTGATGAAGAGCCTTGTGTACAAATTATTTCAGATGATTCCCCAAATCAGTCTGAAATTCTAGACATTTCTCAAAATCCAAAAGAGACATGTGAAGCTAAACCTGATGTACACCAAAATAACCCTCAAGAAAGTCATCCATATATCTCAGACAGCAATGAGGAGGATGCCTCAATAACTCATCAGTCAGCCTTCTCAGAGACTGCCCTAGTTCCCTATAAAAGAACCTGGTTAACAAGTTTCTTAGAACAGTCATGGAAGGAACAAAGGAGGCAAAATAACCAGGTAGAAGATTGTGGCCCAATTACCTTGCATACGCTTCTGTTTGGATTACATAATAAGCATGTTTTGACAACAACCTTATGGGGAGAGGAGAAAACGAAAAATGAAGAAGGTAAAAACAGAGCAAGGGGAGGAGATTGCAGATTTAAAAGAGCAATTGGCAAGACAAAAATAAAAGATGAATCATTCCCTTAAATTGGCTGATCAAATAATTACTTGTAGGCCACCACCTAGGGTTTATGCCATCTGTTTGAAAGAATAGTTCCTCTTATTCCAATTAATGATGACCATTAGAGACATAGACTCTGAGTTTAAAACAACTCAAGAATTTTATGGCCTATACCAGACCTTTCCCTCATGGAAGCAGAACTTAATTTGTGAACTGTATATACATAACTTCATTATTCTAGTAGAGACTGAGTGGAACCCTCTACTTTAGATAGGGGATGTACACCTGAGGGCATTAATGTCCTGGATGCACAATGAGGCGAATTGTGACAGACAACTAGAAAATTACAGGGACAGGAGAAAACAGAACCATTGTCATTGAGGGCAGAGAGCAGCAAACCAGATGTACTCCTTAGAGATTGGCTCAATCTGACCTATCGAAAAATCAAAGAGGAAACAAGGGAGAAATTTTTTGGGATCAGAACAGAGGTCTATGCTAAGTATGACGACATGTCTTACTTCATCTTTCAGAGAGCCCTGGCTGGTGCCAGAAGCAGGTGGAGTAGATTACCCGAAGCATTTAAGAAGTCAGAGTCACACAGCCTTATAAACCTCCAAGCAGCTATTCACAGAGCACCAAAATTCATGCAGCTGGGTAGACAAATTAGACAAGAACTCTAGTGTCCACTCACCATGTAGCCACCCATGCTCCTTTGGCCCCTGTATGACATCAATGCTGAAAGGCTTGATCGGTTGTAGGAGGATCACATAGTGGATGTTTGGGAGAAGACAAGGGGATTCTATTACACTTTCAAAACCCAGAGGTGAGGAATGATAGAGGTTGATGATTTTCGAGTAACTACCAGAAGATGCAATGCTTGAGGACAAGCATTCAACTTACCAAGGGGCAGATGATGAGACCATTTACTGTCTCTATTATATTGATCTTAATAATCTATTTTTAAGTATTACCAAAACATTTGTGGACTTATAATCAGTTGAACTTGTGTTAAAGTACAATTAGAACTGTCAAACCCATGGGTAGATAGTTATGTCATGTTTTGATATATATATATATATATATATATATATATATATATATATATATTGCAGTATTTCATATAGTAATCAAAATGTGTGTTCTAATATTTGGATCAATTTGATTAAGTTTACTTGTATGAATATTTCTCCATGATAACTAACCTGCCAGGAAGTAGGAGCAACTTGAGAGTGGTCGACAACATTTAAAAGAGGACGTTGAAGTCCAGCTGCGATGGGTAACCATCATGGCACTAGAAGACACGGCTACTACAAATGAGGAGTCGTTCCAGAAATGCAAGAATGTAGCGCTGCTATATTCCCTCTACGCTCATCGTTGTGTTGACTTGGTTGCCCAAACTTCATTGCATATGTCGCAGGCTATTACGTTTCCCTTTTCTTCTCTGGCGTGATTCTAGTCAGATCTTTTCTTTTCTATTTTGGAATAAAGTGTCGATCCTCTATTTATAGGAATTTGACTATAAGTTTGTAAGTTCAGAATTTTTTGGAATACATTGTTTGTTGCATCTTACACAAGAAGTTCATTTCCAGTTTTATGTATCGTTCTTATGTAATCAATTCTTGAAATATAATGAAGTGACTTTTGGTTTATCTTATGTGTTAGTAGATTAGTAGAAGCCGACCAAGGGGGCCCACTTGGGAGGTGGATTGGAATAGAGTATAGTAGATTTACTTTCAGCATTCCCAACATTTTAGATAGAAGATTACAGTTTCTTCCTGCATCATTGTACTCTGTGAATGTTCCTGCAGCACCTGCAAGGATAGTTAATGTGAATGCTCTAGGTTGAAAGAATAGGCTTAAGTAGAGTTTACAATTTGTAGCATTCATTTCAGTAAGGATTAAGTGTGTTTCCTTTCCTGTAGCTCTAGTATAGATTCCTTTCATGCATTTTACCTTCCTGCATCATAGGTAGAATGACTCTTTAAGGGACTTGGTGCACATACTGTGCCATACCATTTCAAGTATACGTCCCTGGGTTGACAAACTAAATGCACCTCATGGTGGGAGAAGTAATCCTTAGATTGAATAAACTATTCCTAAGAGAGGCTTTGGGCATGATTACTAAGCACCTATTGTGAGGCAGTTCAGATGGGTCATCATACAGAATCAGGAGGCCATCATGCTTAGATCGTTTTGATGATATCATACTTTTGATGATGGACATATGTATCCCCTTTTTGATGTTATAGATGGACTGTTGATGTGGACATTTGATAGATATTGTGATTGTGGAGATTTGATCGACCTTACCGCTTCCAATTGATTTTGATGATTTGACTTGGATGATTGATTCCTATTGTCTTTGATAACTCCCATAATGATTATTAATGCATGATTTAATCTAACATGAATGCAATATGCGAATGCAACTACACAGTTGTCACTTTGTAACGAATCTCTATTTTTGCAATTATCATCATTGAGCTTTTTGGTACATCATTTTGAAATTAGTACAACCCTTACTGGTTAGATTTGCAAACCATGATGGTATGAATACTTCTTTCATTGAACTCAATATGACCACCATCATCATTGAGATTTTGTGAATCAGTGAAATTGATGCAACCCTCACTGGTGAGATTTCCAAACCATGGGGGTATGAATACAGTTTTCATAGAATTCAATGTTGCAAGTGGATCTTGACATTAAGGTATGAATTACCTAAATGGATGAAGTATTCTTGTGCGTAAACATGCAAATGTATGACCCCTATTGATATACAAATGTCCTCGATGATTCTTTGATGATCACGTCATTAGATGAACTTGCATATGTCTAGGAATAAACCTTACAAGCATAAATTCAGAAAACATCATGTCTCCATCATTACTTACACATCATTGATCTGCTAAAAGACATGATATAAAAATATGAAACATCTTTGAACTAACTTTTCTATTTGTTTGTCGATCCATTTTCTTAGAAAGAAATTCCATCCAATTTCGATCCTTTGTTCATATTGGTTGAGTTAGATGTTCTAGCTTAGCGTTTTATTGCTTAGCCTTTGAATTTGATTTGAGTCATGCGTTTGGATTGTGGAAATTTGATATTTGGATCAATCGACAAGTGTTAAAGATTGTGATTCTTGATTATGATGAAGATATTTGAAATCTTACTTGTGTTTGTTCTTTGATGAGCTCCTGAAATCTGAATTGTGTCCCTAATTGAATTTGTCAAGGATAATAGACCAAGGCAACTTTCAAAAACCGTGACAAAAATTTATGTACAAACGCAACTATGAGACTTGATTCAATGTTTGGATTTAATGCTGATATGTTGATGTTTGAGATTGGTGGAATGATCAAGTGTTTTGAAATTTGAGATTTGGATTCAATTTTGAAAAGTTCAACTGTCCTGATAATTGATCTTGATGAAGAATGTTTGTTTTCTGCTTGTGTCCATTTTTATGATGATCTCACAAAGTTTGGATGTGTGCCTCTGGGTTGCATGAAAAATTCCTTAAAAATGGCGCCTTTGGAGGTTTTGTTTTCACTTTTATTGGCGCAGTTTCCCCCTAGTTTTTTTGTTTGATTTTTTTTTAAAAAAAATTGATTAGATTTTAAATTTTTTTATTTGATTTTTTTTTCATTTTTATTTTTCATTTTAATTTTTTTTTAAAAATTTTTGAAGAACATTTTTTTATTTTTTTATGTTTTCAAATTTTTTTTGACATGATTATTCGATATTTGAATTTTTTTGACTTGATTGGTCGATTTGTTGAAATGTTTGATGTGATTCTGTCATTTTTTTAAATTTTTTTGACAAGATGTTTGATTTTTCACGATTTTGTCGATTGTTGAAATTTTTGACTTGAATTTTTTATTTTCAACATGATTTGACAATTTTTTGGTAATGATGTCTCTTAAACTTGATTTTGGATTTTGGACATGATTTGGAGTTTAAAGATGACTAATTATCAAGCAAGAGCACATTTGTTTGCCCCCAATGTGTAGCAAGGTACATGGCATGACAAATAGATGAGTAAGTTGATGGATTGGAAATGGATAGGCAATGATGGATGAAGCATCTATAGTGTGACCCTCAAGGATGACCTCGTTTAAAATGACCCCGACTAAGGGAAAATGGATATGACCATGTAGGCTAATGAGGTCATTTTAGATAGCATATAGGGTAATGACATGATGCAATGAAAGGTATGTGGTTGTCCAAAGAAATGGACATGTCAAGAGGCTTTTTGAGAACATGTTTTTGCATTTTACATCCTTCATTTTTTATCAAGACCAAAGGGTCATTTTGGATAGGATGTGGATAGGATAGAACGATCAGGATAAGGTTTGATGGAAGCCACGAGTGGATCATTTGGAATTATTGTTAGGATGCTTAGGGATAATGAGGGCTGATTTGGAATAAGTAAGATCATGATAGGGTAGCATGGATGCAACAAGTGAATAGGTTGATGGAAAGGATAACAGATGTCAAGAAACCTGATACTCATGGATATGTTCAACCTTTTCAAGATATCAGATACGAAATAGGATAAATGGTAGGATATGGAAGATGTAGGATATGCTGGATAGTGAAGGAAAATATATATAAGATGGCATGGATTGAACTTGCCCCCAAGTGTAGAGTACAAGAGGGTGGATTAAGCATGGCGCCCGTTTGCCAGGTTTTCATCACGATACTTGCCTGAGGCGCCACAAGAAGTGGTTTTCACCATAGGACGAATGATTTCTCTTTACATTTTAATCTTCTTTTTTCTTTTCTTTTCTGACGTTTTGGAATATAGTGAATGGAGGAATCTATACCTCTTGCTCTCTGGATAATACCCCTTTCAAAAGTGCACTATAATGAACCATGGCTATGGAAAGGATATTCAAAGATATTGATGAGGTGATGATAAATGATAGATATGGAGGATAAAGGTAGATGGTGCTTAATGTTTTATGCCACAAATTGGATAAGAGGGATGTAAGGATGAAAAATAGGTGTTGGATAATGGATAGGAGGATAAGAAGCATGTATATTGTGGATGAAAATATTGGCAAGATCAACTTTGACACACACTTTGAAGGGTGGTGGAATGATAGAGGAAAAATGGATTGGGAAACTTGAAATTGTGATGGAGGAAAGATTGTGTATTTTGGAACACAAGGACCCAAAATGGATGGACAAGGTGATGAAGTATCCGAGGTAATGGATTTTGGGACATGATAACCCAAAATAGATTTGGAAGATGGAAAATGTTTGAGAGGAGGTGGAGCGAAAGCCTTTGGAAGCTTGAATGTCAACTTTGATTTTTCTTTTGTATGCAAGTCTTGCAAAAGTGACTTGGAAATCCACATAGTCTTTGATATTTCTTTCCTTTGTGATACTTTAGAATGCATTTCTTTAATGAGGGATTTAGGAACCCACATTTTTCGTTGATTCTTCTTTTTCCCTGATTTACCTTTGTAGCCTTTTGGATATTTCATTTTGCTTGGTGGACCTTTGTAGCCTTTTGGATATTTATTTTTGCTTGGTGGACCTTTGCAGCCTTTTGGATATTTATTTTTTCTTTTTATTCACATGTCGATTAGATTGGACACGTTGATCGTGGTATATATGTGGATTCTTGGATTTATGATTTTCATTTTTGACATCCAAGTTGCTTCCAAAGGTTTTGGGGCTCATGGATGGATAGGAATGATATGGAGGGTTCATATGGATAGGCTCTTGGAATTTTTTAAGTATGTGTGCCTTCGTTGATCTTGATATCTGATAGGGTAAATGGATGACAAGATAGGAATGGTAGGCATGGTGGATGGAGAGATATAAGGACCCAATATGGAAGGAAGGGACGAAGATTGTAGCTTTGGGAAATAGGGACCCAAAATGGATTTGGAGAATGGAGACTTTAGCTTTGGGATATAGTGACCAAAAATGTTTTTGGAGGATGAGGAAGGTGTATCATTACGTTTGAATGGAGGAAGATAAGGTGTGAAAGGGATATCAACATCTTTAGAGTGAGCTATATTTCCAAGGCTTTCATCTTTAAGATTTATCTTTATACCAATAGGCTCATGAATAGCTTTGATAGGAGCAACTGAAAGTTGAGGGGATTTAATACCATGAATGGAATTGGGAAGAGTGAGGGATTTTTGAGGTAGACACAGCGGATCATGACAAAGAGATGATGGGATACTTTGATCTTGATATGGTAGAGGATCATTGGATGAGGTAGAAAGAGTGCTTTGCTCTTGGTTTTCAATAGGCTCATTAGAAATGGTGGAAGGGATATCCTGATCTTGCTTAGGACGTGGATAAGATATAGGACTTGGAGGGGTAATTTGTTCATGAGATGGGAAGGTATCATTGGATGGTTTAGAAAGGGTACTTTGCTCTTGATTTTCAATAGGCTCATTGAAAATGGTGAAAGGGATATCCCGATCTTGCTTAAGAAGTGAATATGATATCAGGTTTGAAGGGATTCTTTTTTTCTTGACATGGAGGGGTATCATCTTGGAAGAAGTGTAAGGGTATGAGAGAATCATTATGAGACTCTAGGGATATGGGATCTTGGTCAAATATTGGATAGGATTGAATAGTATATTGATCTTGATCTTTACTAAGACTTATTTCTTCACACTTTGAATTACCTTCTTGACACAGAGCCACTTGTAAGGACATGCTAGGAGTTTGCATATGCACATGGATTTCTTGAAAGGATTCAATATCTTGGCATGATGGGGATTTATTTTGAATAGGCATGATAGGCATTGAAGCACATGATGGCTTAGGGTCTAAGATATTTGAATCATGGAAGAAACTTGTAGCAAGATGTAAATTAGCTTGGATTTCTTTTAGAGGCAACCCTTGAGGGTAGACATTGTCAACATGTAAAGTATCATCCTTAGGTTCATTGTTTGATGGAGATGGTGTAGCTGGGTGTGAAGCTTTATCAGATGGCAGAATGGTGGAAAAGTTAGAGGTTGCATGAGGACTATTGCTAGACATAGGTTCATGGTTTAGATGTTTCTTGAGAGTAGTATCTTGTTCTTCATTAGATGACTCACTAGGATTTTGCACTTCAATAAGGTCATCATCAATAATATCTTGGATTTTATGTTTCAACTCCACAATTTGAAGTTTTATGTCTATTATGTCGATGGTCTGCACAATAGTTGCTATAAAATGTAAATCCACACGAAGTCATCTCAGGCAACATGATGAGATTGTTTTCAAGGAGTTCTTGCAGAGATGATTCATAAGATTGTCCCAACAGAGTAAATTATCTATCCAATGGACATTTAAATTCACGTGTATTTTCCAAAGAGGTATTCGATTCAAGATCATGATGATCTAATTCGTTGTTGTTATATGATTGATAGACAAGACTCTCAATAAAATCTGATGTAACTTTCTCTTCATTCTCTTGATAAAAAATAAGATGGTCATGAAGTTGTTCTTGATCAAAGATGAGTTTGTCATGAAGTTCTTTTTTTATCAAAGATAAGATTGTCGTGCTTAGATGCCTCTTTGTTTGAAGAAAAGGGACACATGTCTAGATCATGATTAAAGAGAAAAGGAAACATTGATCTAAACGAGGCTTCTTTGAATGGCGTATCCTTTTCTTCCTTTAGGTCTTGGATTTGTGATTGCAAAGATTGAATTTTGTTCTGTGGCAGCTTCAATAAGATTCTCCTCTTCATTGTTGTCATGACTAGGGTATCTAGACCAATTATTTTCAGCCATGATGTAATTGTCTTGATGTTCCTGTCTAGGTGGTTGAGTAGGTGTCGTCTCTTCCCTATGCAAAGTTTTATTTTCTTGTAAAGACAATTTAATATGATGGGATTTGTCCAAACCGGCATGAAAAGGAATTGCGAATCTTTGTTGAAATAATATCCTTTTGAGAAGAATGATGATTTTTATGAACTTTGGATCTTTCAAATGGATGTTTTATTTTCTTCAAGATCATGTATCATCAAGCATAGCAACCACAAATACACATGTTTTCTAACCTCTAAAAAGCTACACATAAAAGTGTATATTCTTGGATGTTTTTGACAAGGTCTCCACAAGAAAACACTTCAATCAATCTACCTATGGTCAATTTGGTTCAACATGGTTTAAAAAGGCATGCTTGCTAAATTAACTAGGTATCTAGTTTGGGTTTCCAAAACAAAAATATCAAATGAGTCAAACAAGGAGTACGTAGTCACACAAGCATAATTGAGGCGTATAGCCCTATGAGTCCAGGCATTTGATATTTTTCCCCTCTAAGTTTTTCAACTTAATCAAGTTTTTTTTTAAAGTAGGTGGAATAGGTTGGCTTAACCTTGATCCCACTTTGGGTTGTCCCTCTCACCGGCCTCGTTAAGGCGCATTCTCGAGAGGCAGACCCACTAAAGTTCTAGCAATTTTATGAAAAACAAGAAATTCGAAATGAGAAACAAGTCTAGGAGTTTGATTACCCTAAGAAAGGTAAGATCATATCCCTATTGTTTTCACCTCACAAACACAATTAACATGGTTTAATTCCATGCCTTTTAATCTAAAGGGACTAGAGCATATTTGGCATTTTGATTCACTTAAAAAGTGAAGAACATATACCTAATGTTTTTTGTCCACAAACATGAAGGCTTCAATTTTAGTGTTTGTTCATTTCTCAACCTTTCTTTCTTTTAATTAGCTAGATTTCAATTTTGAGATGTCGCAATTTAAACATGACTTAAAATCCAAAGGTTTAGAACTAACCTTGTTCAAAGCATATGCACATTTTTGAGGTTTTAATGTTTTTGTTATACTTTACCTCGACGATCGTTCCAAGCTCCTTAGCATCCAAGTTTTCTCCCAAACGTTAGTTCAACAACCAAGTGAACAAAGTGAAGGAAAATCGAAACCAAATCCATCTCAAATCAATGAACAAATATTTAAGCAAAGGATAGAAAATTAGTTTGATATAATTTGAGAATTTTGATGTAATGTTTGTATTCTTTAACTTCTTATTCTTAGTTTTCCACTATGTTTGCGTTATGGATTTTCTTAGCATAATCATTCAATCTTTTAGATACTTTCTATTTCCAATAATCCGATGCTCTACACTTTGCTTTTTGAACTTTAAAATGTACCATATTCAAAATGAGAGAATTATCTAAATGATTATATGACATGTTATAGAAGGCTTGATAAAGGTTAATGATCTTCCAATACCCATTTTGTGCTTGAATTCTTTCTTCCAAAGTTTCTGCTTCAATTGCTAATTGTATTTGCTTTGCGTCTTTGTATAGCCTTTTTGCCTCTTTCTCTTGATAATAATCGAGTGGTTTGTATATCGATTTTTGAGTTTTTCTTGATTTGATCCCTTTAGTCATCTGTAACTCATCAAAAACATCAATTAATTATCAAATTTATCACTTATACAACTTGTGTGTGATGAAAATGTGTCACACTTCTATGAATCATTCCATCCAAGGTTGCTCAAGAATGAGGCCTCAAATATCGATCCATAGCTCTCTAGTCATGGAGTGCAAAGGTTTGAAATGGAGGCCCTCAAATTGACCTAGTTAGTGCCTATGCAAGTACACCATGAAACGAGAGATTCAAATGCATGAAAATGAGATCTATTCTATATGATTGCAATGCATGAAAATAAATTAATCTAGATGATAACAATGCATGATTATTCTATGAAAAGAAATACAAATGCAAGTTTAATCTATGAAAATAAACACGAATCTAATCTACATGAGTAGCCATGGATGCAAGAAGAAGAAGACAAGAAGAGAGAAGTTGCAATATCCAAGCTCAAGTGCTCAAATTCTCCTCCAAAATTGCTTTCCAAACCTGCAGCATAACAATACTATGAAAACCTAATATGAAAATGAGAAAGAGAGATTTCCTTATAAAGTAAAAAGAATGATTGAGATTAAGAGGCAAAAATAAATAATCAATGGTTGAGATTAAGAGGCAAAAACCCACCACTTAGGAAGATGTGATGAAAAATGGATTTTTATTTAATTTATTTCATTTTTCATCAATTAAAGTGCTTTAAGTGGGGATTTTTATTTATTTAATTAAAAGAGGGGTTTTCTTTCAATTAAATAATTTAGAGAAATTTTATTTAATTAAATGGGGGAAATTTTATTTAATTAAATAAGAGGAATTTTATTAAATTAAAAGGGAGAAATTTACTTTAATTAAATAAGATAAATTTTATTCAATTAAAAGGGAGATTAAATCTTTTAATTAAATAAGATAAATTTTATTTAATTAAAAATAAAATAAAATCTTTTAATTAGATAAAAATGATCAAACCTTAGGAAATATTAAAATAATTGAATAATTGAATTAATTACAATTTGATCAAGGAAAATGATTTGAATTGAAAATGTTCCAAAGAATTGATTCAAGAATTTGATAAAATGATAAAATAATAAATGGGGCCCAAAGTCTAGGCAACCATTTTAGGTGCATACATTTGCCCCTCTTTGACAAATGTGTGGGCGACTCGGGAACACATGTAGTCAAAGAATGCAGTTGAAGTGTGAGGTCGACTTGGGATCACAAAACAACCCAGACCTGTGGTCGATTCGGGAACACATCAGGACAAAAATAAGCACAATTGAAAAAGACAAAGTCAACATCGAAATAAGTAATTGACATGTTAGAGATAAGAATCTCAAGCAAGACTGATATAATTGATAAAGATGAATCAAAGATTGAAGTTTGATAGGTACTGCCCCCTCAGATCGAAATCAAAATGAGATAGAGGAGAAACAACAAATTGATAAATTTGATAAAATCGAACTAAAGATAAGGTTCTTGATGTAAGATGAAAGATATAAGGATCACAGAACCAAGATAGATCATCAAGCATGAAAGATTATGCCCCAAGGTTAAATTAGAATAAAAGAAGAAGAAGAAGAAGAAGAAGAAGAAGTGGGGTGAAAGTGAATGAAAGATAGAAGTTTGGAAGAGGTGGAAAGAAATAGAGAGAAGAAAGAGAATTTGCCTTAAGAAAAATAATGCCCCAAAATCAATCAACTTTTTAAGATAGAAAATTTTGATTGAGATCACGAAAAAAGATAAGGAAATGAAGATCAAACATGATCATAGTTGATTAAAAGTCCACAAGAAAGATGAAGGAAACCCTCTCAAACTCATAATGTAGCCTAAACTACAAACTAACATGAGATCTAACAATGCAAACTACATGAAAATGCAAAGGTGTACTTGCAATAGAGCAACAAACATAGGATCTTTGTGTTCATCATTCATAAGAGAATGTAAAGGAACTTATTTTTATCATTGGGCCATTATTAACAGACATCGGAAAATCACACAATCATCACTAGTCACAAGTGCAACTATGAAGATATGAATGTGATTTATATCGGATTGGAATGTGGAAAGATTCTAACATAAGCATCAAAGACATAAAGGTCAAGATGACTGTGATGTTAGCTTACCCAATTTAATATAGAAAAACCATGCTTGCATCAAGGCATAGAGGCCAAGATGACCAGCAGAACGGTTGTGCAAAAATAGTGAAGCATAAAGCAAGAAGCAAATAAAAACATGCCACATGCCCCAAGTCCTCTAGCTATGCATCACGGAGAGACTTATCAAACAATGACACTCAACAAAAATCAATAACAGTCAGCACACAAAGAAAAGATCATGACATAGCTCAAGCATTAAGTGTTGCGTTTAAAATTTTAAGTGTGTTAACTGATATTGAGTTCCGAAGATAATGATCGAATGCTTGCAAGCAGGCAAGACCACATGACAAAACTGGGTAAGACCAAACCAATAAGTGTTGAAAAACACTCGATGTCAAGGGTTGTATTGAAAAATACAGTTGGGGAGGTGTTAAAAAACACCGTTTGGGAGATGTCCTAAAGACTAACGCATCTAAGAAACCAAAGCTAACACAGTTATGCCCCCTAAACAAAGACAAAGACCAATTCCAAACCAAGACAAGGACAAGGCATGATGGAGAAAGGCTAAGTGTTAAGGTCACGTGCTAAGAAATAGGGGTGCAAAGGCCTCAAGTAGCGCCCATTTCTAGGTTTTCACCACTTGGATTTTATTACAATTTTTTTCTTGTTTCATTTTTTTCTTCTTTTTTTAGGACTTTTTATATTTTTTTTGAATTTTTGCTACTAAGGCGCCTGTTTCCAGGTTTTCACCAAGGCACTTTTTCTATTTTTTTGAATTTTTTGTATTTTTTGGAATATATAATTTTTTTTAAAGATACACCAAAGCACCTATTGCTAGGTTTTCACTAAGATGATCATTTTTTCAGGACATTTTCCGATTTTTAGAAATTTTTGACAATATATCATTTTTTAGATTTTTTCAGGATCAATAATTATGTACAAAAGATGGCCCCAGACATAATGGGCATCATGGATAGAACTTCTTCAGGTGCAAAATATTGATAGGATCAGGGAGCTATTCTCCCTCCTCTGTAGATAATAAATAAACACCTGTCCCAAAAGTTGTTGTAATAATGTAAGGTCCAAGCCAATTAGGTTCAAATTTGCCCTTTTGATCTCTATGTTGTTGATTCTTAGGATTTTCACGTAGGACAAGATCTCCTACTTGGAATTCTCTA
>MU224056.1:727137-747326 GCA_018584345.1 Thuja plicata | reverse complement strand
ATCTAGATGATAACAATGCATGATTATTCTATGAAAAGAAATACAAATGCAAGTTTAATCTATGAAAATAAACATGAATCTAATCTACATGAGTAGCCATGGATGCAAGAAGAAGAAGACAAGAAGAAAGAAGTTGCAATATCCAAGCTCAAGTGCTCAAATCCTCCTCCAAAATTGCTCTCCAAACCTGTAGCATAACAATACTATGAAAACCTAATATGAAAATGAGAAAGAAAGATTTCCTTATAAAGAAAAGTGAACGATTGAGATTAAGAGGCAAAAAGAAATAATCAATGGTTGAGATTAAGAGGCAAAAACCACCCCTTAGGAAGATGTGATGAAAGAATGATTTTTATTTATTTAATTAAAAGAGGGGTTTTCTTTCAATTAAATAATTTAGAGAAATTTTATTTAATTAAATGGGGGAAATTGAATTTAATTAAATAAGAGGAATTTTATTTAATTAAAAGGGAGAAATTTACTTTAATTAAATAAGATAAATTTTATTCAATTAAAAGGGAGATTAAATCTTTTAATTAAATAAGATAAAAAAATTTTAATTAAAAATAAAATAAAATCTTTTAATTAGATAAAAATGATCAAACCTTAGGAAATATTGAAATAATTGAATAATTGAATTAATTACAATTTGATGAAGGAAAATGATTTGAATTGAAAATGTTCCAAAGCATTGATTCAGGAATTTGATAAAATGATAAAATAATAAATGGGGCCCAAAGTCTAGGTGACCATTTTAGGGTGCAATGATAAATGGGGCCCAAAGTCTAGGCGACCATTTTAGGGTGCATACAACTTGAAGTTAATGTTTCTTATCATTAACCAAATGTAATGTAGAATAGACCGAATGCAACTTAGAACAGACTGAATGCAACTCAGAACGGACCAAATGCTATGCAAGATTTACCAAATGTTTATGCATAATTTTCCTAAATATGCAAACATTTCTAAATGATATGAAAACTTTACTAAATGATATGCAAATTTACCTAAAATGACATGCAAACTTCTCTAAATGACATGAAACCTTCTCTAAATGACATGCAAACTTTACTAAATGATAGAATTCATGAACATGCACAACATAATCATCAAATAGAGCTTGTTCAACATCCAAAACCAAAAATACGACTTTCTTTGGACCAAGTACGAGCTTCTTTGGACCAAATACGAGCTTGTATAGACCAGGTGCGAGCTTTCACTAACCGGGTAGGAGCTTTCACTGACTGAATGCTAGCTTTCACAGACTAGGTGCGAGACACATAGTACAAGTACAAGAGGGTTTGTACCAAATGCGAGCTTCTTTATACCAGGTGTGAGAATTTTCAATGTAAACCCTTCAAAATTGATGTTAGAATGTGAGGCTTGAGCCCTATGGTGGGCGCCAAATGTAGTCCATAAACCTGCAATTCACAAACTTGCATCAAACATTAGTTTAACATGCTTTTTAATCAAATTTGAAAGATCTAACTAGTTTAATCAATTTTGAAAATGAAAGAAAATTAAGAGCGTCTCATCGATCTCTAGCTAGAAGAACTAAACGAATGCTCTTAGCTGTGAAGCATCCTAAAGTGACAACCCCTAGAATGAGAATTATGCTAAAAATGATGAAAAAATGGATCTAAGATGCAAATGTATGCAAATTAAGATGAATTGCCCTATTCTGTTTCTCAAAATATATTTAAACATGGATGAATTTGTCATTATGATGATACTACTCAAGAATACTTTAATGCTAAATGCTCAATTCTATGCTCAATTCAACAAAATTGAAGCTCTAAATGTGAATTCATACTCTAAGTGTGAATTGGTAATTTACACTAAGAAATGCCTTTTATTTATAATAATTCCCATGTGTAGGGGGGTGAGTTTGATTAACCGTGGTCAAAGTAGGGTTGAGGTTAAGGTTTAGTGATGAGTTTCAAATAGGGGGATAAGATGAAAAAATGAGTGGCCAGGATAGAAAAGGCTAAATGAGTGGCTAAGATAGAAAAGCCTTAGAGTGATCCATGTGCTCTCAATCCTCTGTTCTCATTGGCTCATTGATTTTTGTCCCTTAGTAGTTGTTGAAAGAAATTAGGAATTAATTAATTCAAACAATTAATTAAATTAGCCATGTAAGGGAATTAGATGGGTTGCATTTGATTTATTTAATTGAGCTATATAACTAATTTATTTAATCAATTACATAGTTTAATTAATCCATTTTGGCTTGAATTTAATTAATTAATGACTTTGTTAATTAATCCATGATGTTGACTTGATTTTACCACTTTGACTTTGGTTGAGCAATTAAGGGTGTCTACAACTGCCAAAGACTTTGAAATATTTAACATTAGGTGAGTGACCATACCATAGCTCATAAGGTGTCTTACCTGTTCCTTTCTTTACTTGCACCCGGTTCAGTGTGTAAACAATAGTACTGATTGCTTCTCTCCAATACATCTTCGGTACATCACTTTGAATCAACATAGTCCTTGCAACATCCACTATAGTTCTATTTTTTTTCTCTGCAACACCATTTTATTGTGGATTCCTTGGTCCAGAAATTTGTCTCTTGATTCCATTATCTTCACAGGACTTAATAAATTATGTAGAAGTAAACTCACCTTCTCTATCAGACCTTAAACATTTCAAACTCTCACCTAATTCCTTCTCAACCAGTGCCTTGAATGCTTTGAATTCATTGAATGCATCAAACTTCTCCTTAAGAAAGTTACCCACGTCATTCTAGAATAGTCATCAATAAAAAATATGAAATATATTTCACCTAGATAACTCCTCTTTCTCATAGGCCCACAAAGATCAATATGCACCAAATCAAGTATAATCTCAGATGAAAAAGACTTTCTTTTGAAAGTAGAACTAGTTAACTTACCCAACTGAAAATATTTACACATCATGTTGTTTGGTTTGACTAATTGATGCAATCCCCTAACTAAATTAGTCTTACTTTTATCAAACTATCAAAGTTTATATGACAAAACCTTTTATGCCATAGCCAACTATCTTCAACCTTTGCAACCAAACAACTGTTCACAATAGTATTCAGATGGAATAAATTACCTATAGTCTGTAACCTTTATCATTTAGCCAACTCATGCTCAACAGATTATGTGTTGGACCATCCACATAATAAACATCATCTATATTACTCTTACCATTCAGAGAAATAGTGCCTTTACCTTTCACCAAACAAGGTGTACTATTACCAAACCTTACCACACCACCATCAAACACATCAATTTTAATGAACTTACACGTATACCGGTCATGTGATGTGAGAACCCACTGTCTATAATCCATTCATCATTTTGTCTTAAGTGAGAGACCAATGTCTTTTCTCCTTCTGATGGATCTTCTTTGACTGCAACAAATACAAACTCCTCTTCCTCATTGTCTCTTGATTCTTCATCGGTAACTCCTTCATCTACTGCAACAAAGCAATATTTCTTCTCTTTTCCCTTAAAATTTCTAAACTTATCCTTTTGTTCACCATTTGGACATCTAGCAGCAATATGTCCAATCTTACTACATGAGAAACATTTCAATGGAAGTTTACCTTTGTACTTACTCATCCCTCTAGGCAATCTCTTTTCTAGTAGAGCTTCAAGCTCTACTTGTTTCCTTTCTTTTTCCAAAATAGCTTCAAGTTCCTGGCATAACTTGACATGTAATCAGAATCATGACTTGTTTCCTTACCTTTCCTTACCTCTACATTAGACATTGATTCCTTGAATGTTGCCTCAACTCTTGGAATACTGTTATCAAAGTTATTTAACTCAAATGCAGTAAGCTTACCGATCAGTCCATCTATAGTATCATTATCAAAGGTGCTCAACTCATTTATAGAAGACATTGTAATGGCATAATCAAGCAATAAAGTTCTCAACATTTTACTTACCACAATATCTTCCTCAATAATTTCACTAGCACCTCTGATAGAACCAACAAATTCTTTTATGCTTAGGCCATATTGTGCAATGTTCTCTTCTTCTACCATCTTCATGTCATCATACTTTCTTCTAAGAATGTCTTAGCTTTTTGTACATGAATATCTCCTCCATAGATTAGTTTCAACTTTTCCCAGACATCATAGGTAGTATCAAGTTCACGAACGTCAACACATTCAATATCAGATAGGGTACTTACAATGGCTTCATGTGCTTAAGTATTCTCCTATTATTCCTTCAATTCATCTGCAGTGAGAGTTCCAATAGGGGTGATATACCTTCTTGTGACATGCATACCATACATTTTAGATATAACTTCATTCTGTCACTCCATACCAGGTAGTTATCTTTACAGAACTTGGGAGGTTCCTTCCTCATCATTAGCTCTTTTCTTCAAGTTGTTAGGCTTACCACAAAGAGAATCAAGGCTCTGATACCAATTGTTAGTATTAAGAGATCTAAGATTACAGAGGGGCGGGGGGAATTAGTAATCTAATAATTCAAATTTTTCATTAACCATTCAACCACTTGCATCAATAGACATTCATTGCATGAAAAACTAAACAATAAAATAAACATCCACAACCATGCATCATAATAGCACCAAAGTTTTTCTCATGGAAACCCAACTGGGAAAAACCACGTAAGGGGATTGCACCCACAAAAATCTGCACTCTTCTGAAGCATGCCTGATTAAGAGCTTAGCCCTGTTAAAAGCTTACAAATGTCTGGTTAAGAGTAAGACCTTGTTAGGAGTCACCCGGTCAAGGGATTTACCTCTAGCCCTATTACAAGCTTTACCCTGTTAGGAGTAACCTAGTTAAAGGATTTCAAACCCTAATAAAAGAGTCACCTGGTTAAAGGATTTACAATTCAAACCTGTTAGGGTATACCCAGTTAAGGGATTTAGCTTGATGAAGTTGTTAGGAATCAACAAGTAATTGAGTTGAGAAAGTAGCACTCTCTGCTAATACTGATCCAGTTCAAGCTTAATCGCTGCTTCACATATAGACAATCTTCTCTCTTCTCTTAATTGCACCTTTGTATCCACAATCTACACTTGTACTTTTCATCATTTTACATATTCGTACATTACAAGTTTATTAGGGAAATTAACCGCCTTACAAATTTTTTTACAATCTTTCCCGCTCAATGAAAAAACCCTAAAATGTGTTAACAATCCATAGCATTCTCTAACAAACTCATGCTGTACTTCAAATCCGTCGCACATCGATTTGACAAAGAAAAGTTAAACCACAACACATACTCCAATGTTCTTGCATAACCTCCAAGAAATCTAATCATAATGATCATGAAAATGCCAACTCATCAATCCTCATCAATCTTCAACATCACCAAGATCCTTGGAACACAATCACTTACTGCAACACGGTGTATCATCATCGGTCAAGGATCTAATTGACCGTTCTAAGAAATTGTTATGAATTTTTATTGAACAACCTTATATCACTTGAAACTTGGTCTTTCAGTCATCAAATCATGATGCGGTCATAACAACAACCTCATAACATATTCAAGATAACAAATCCTAAACCACAACATCTGAATCCAAACCTATTTGACACAAACATCAAATCATACCTCTTGGGCTTCATCCTCTTCTTCCTATTGACCTATCAATCTTCAATCGATCATAACTTACACGAAACATATGTTCATCCTATGCGTTCATTGATATAGCATCTAGAGACATCAATTAGTCTTCCTTTAAGATCACACATGCCAACTCTTACCAGAGTTGTGGATTCAACCTCTTGAACATACATCAGTATAACATGCACACTATCAACCAACAAACACTAAGTTGACATCAATGACAACATCATAATTGATCAACCTATCAGCAGATATGCATCAAACACATACCATAACATACTCAACTTCATCTCTGCATCAGTTATGCCAACATACATAACTGAGTTCATCGTAATAACATGTCTTCTTGAATGAAATAGTCCAACCATTTGCTCCAGTCTACAACAATAGGTTCTCAACGATCTTTCCAAGGTTCTGCAAAATCAGGGTCTTTCTCATACAAGTACTTCAACTCATCAAATCCCAATACCTCAACTATTATCTCTATCAACAAATTCCTTCTTCTACTCAAAGCATCAACAACCCTGTTTGACTTACCACTCCTATGTTTCAACACAAAAGTATAACTCTGCAATAACTCTACCCATCTCATGTGTCTCTCATTCAACATACCTTAACTATTCAAATATTGCAATGCTTGATGATTAGTGTACAACACAAACTCCTTAGGCAACAAGTAATGTCTCCACTTCTTCAAAGATTCAATTATGTCATAGAATTTATGATCATAGACTGAATATCTTCTCTTTGCATCATTCAACTTGTTACTGAAATAAGAAATAGGTCTAGCTTCTTGAGTTAGTACTGCTCCAATTGCACTCCCACTTGCATCACGGTCTACTTGAAATACTTTACTATAGTCAAGTAGTACCAACACAGGTTTCTCTATCACTTTTTGCTTCAATAATAGAAAACTCCTTTGTACTCCATTTGTCCACTTAAAATCATTACGGTCACCTCTCATTGTCTCCATCATAGGACTACAAACCGAACTGAGATTCCTGATAAAATTTTGGTAGAAGCTATCCATTCCATCAAATGATCTTTCCTCTCCAACACTTTCAGGTGTAGGCCACTCAACAATTTCTTTAACCTTCTCAGGATCCATCTTCAATCCATCTACTGAAATCACAAATTCCAAATACACTATCTCCTTTTCATGAAAGAACACTTCTTGATATTTGATGCAGGAGCATCCTGAGTGTAAGGGCAATCTTGCATCACCCAAAAATATGTGTTTTTCTATTCAATAAGGGCTATTTTGTACAAAGCTGCTATTTTTGGAAACTTACTATTTTTAGTAAGTTGGTCATTTGCACTCAGAATGTTCTAATTTTCCAGGTGAAGGTTCATCTTAGTCATATAAGAATGCCAGTTGAATTTCAGTGCCAGATGATATGTATTGGCGAAGTTATTAAGGATTTACTCTTGAGATTTTAGGGTGCAAAACCTTTGAGCTCAATTTTCAGGACCTTAGAGGCTCCGGATCGAGGTCGAACCCCTAATTGACTTGCGCTTTGCAAGTCAAGCACTGTAGATCGCGATTTCCCCTTTCCGGAAAGTGGTTATAATAGCCAATCGGAGCTACGGTTCAAAAGTTATGGCTTCCGGAAGTTGGGCTACCTAATCTCATGTTTTGTTAATATTTAAAGCCGACCCTTGTGTAATAAAAGTGAAAAATAATTAAATGCTAAGGGTAGTCGGCCTTAATGGCTAGATTTTTGGAACCTTCTTGGGCGGTGGAAAATTGCCTATTTAAGGAAGGCCCATGGTGTTTTCTAGGGCAGTTCTGGGTGGTTATTTGAGGCTTTGTCCTACAGATTATTGTAAGGGATGCCCATGTGGCTTTTGATATTGTAATTCTGAAGTTGTAATTCCACATTTGTGGAGCCAATAAGAAGCCAATTTTCTGTTCTTGCAAATTTCTGTTGTTTCTCTTTGTTTCTGTCGTGTACTTGTGGTATTAAGGGGAGTTCCCTTCATCAATATTTATCAACAATTTCTCCTCTCTTAACCTCTACAACACTTAGATGCATTAGATTATCCTCCTTTTCCTTATTGAAAATCAGAAAATTATCTAAATAAACAATCACAAACTTACCCAAGAATTTCTTCAATACCTCATTCATCAACATCAAAGTACTAGGTGTATTATTCAATCCAAAAGACATTACTAACCACTCATACAACCCTTCATTTGTCTTGAATGTAGTCTTCCACTCATCTCCTTCTCTGATTCTGGTGTAATGATAGCCACTCTCCAAATCTATCTTTGGAAAATACTGTTCTCCACTCAAACAATCCATTGTATCATCCATCCTAGGCAAAGGAAACCTATACTTCACTATAACACAGTTGATTTCCCTAGAATCAGTACACATTCTCCACTCTCCATTCTTCTTAGATGCTAATACTATAGGTATTGCACATGGACTAAAGCTCTCTTTGATCAACCCTTTCCTCAACAATTCTTGCACTTGTCTATTTGACTCTTCATTCTCTGCAAGTGTCATTCAGTGTGCAACTTTGTTTGAAAAACTTGCTCCAGGAATTAGATATATGCAATGACTAATACTCCTCATAGGTGGTAATCTATCAGGCACATTATCTGAGATTATATCTTCATACTCTGTCAACAATTCTTTTATTTCCTTAGGTTGTTCCTCTCTTGTTTCCAAATCTGACTTCTTAGGGATCAAGGCATAACCGATACTGTCACTTTTCAAACCATCCAATAATTTCCTTCCTTCAACCAACCAAACTCTAATTTTGGTACAAATTTCACTCTTACGAGTCTCTATCAAAGGAAACAACACATGCTTTATCCCATTTGCAAAAAATAGTATATCTATTCTTCCTTCCATCATGCAAAGCTTGTCAATCATACTGCCATGGTCTATTGAACAAGATATGACACACATCCATAGGAATGATATCACAAAGACCTTCATCATGATAAGATCCTATCTTCAATTTCACCAAACATAATTCACTTACTAGTACCTTATGATCATCCTATATTCATTCTATCTGATAAGGTTTTGGATGCTTCAATCTCCGCAACTTCAACTTGTTCACCAACTCCTTAGAGGCTAGGCTAGCTAAACTACCACTATCAATGATCACTTTTCAACATTTTCCTTCAACTTTTCATCTTGTCTTGATTAAAATTTTCCTTAGCAATGGTTCTTGATCCATCTCTTCATGACATAGGGATCTTCTCACCATTAGGGCTTCTCCATCCTCTGGTTGATTCAAAGATTCATTGGGCTACTTCTCCACAGAAGTAGATCTACCCTTGTTCTCTCTCATCTTGTTTGAATTTCCTTGAGTCTGAATCTGACCAATACAAGGAAAATGATTATGCAAATAGAAGAATATACATACTAGTAGGGAACCATACTTGAAAGATTGTTTCTTGTCCTTCTTGATTCTTTCCATATTCACAAAGAACCGACCTTTCATGACCTCACAAAGGTCATACCGTGCATTTTTCTTTATCATCTGATAGACTGCATGATTTCCTCCACTGGGCATATTGTTCAATTGGCTCGATTCATTCCCGGAAGATTGCTCGGAGATTAAAAATCAGATTTGCAAGCAAATAAGATCAGATTTTGAAATTAGATTCAAAGGATATTTTAAGAGGATCAACTTAAATTTTGAGCAGATTTTGAACAGAGAGATTGGAAATCAAATTTGCACAGAATGAGACAAAATATATATTTTTTATTGCAAAACTTGAAAGAGAATTTTTCCCGGAGGATTTTTATTAAGCAGTTGAAATCAGATTTTTGTAAAAGATGATCAAATTTGAAGATTTTCTCAGAGAATAAGAATCAGATATGTGCAGAAGGTAAAGTCTGTTTTGGAGGATACTCGTAGAGAATGTGATCAGATTCTGAGGGATTTTTCAAAGAATGAAATAAGATATTTCTCAGCAAATGAAATCAGATTTGATAAGCTTTTTAGTGACAGAATAAAGGAAATTTGCAAAAGATAAAAGTCAGACTTTGGAAAGACAAATGGAGTCAAATATTGATGAAATAAATCAGATTTTGAAGGCAGTCACCGATGGCAAGTAAAATCAGATTTCTTTAGAGAAAGAGGGTGTTTTATCAAGCATGAGCTTTAGGGTTTTCTTGGCTTCTATTTATTCCCTTCTTTTCTCTATTTTAGGGGTTCCCGTGGCTGCTTTATTTTTGGGGTTTCTGAGTCTGTTCAGTCTCTCCTCAAAAGTTTCAGAGCAGGTCCCAAGTTGTAGAAACTTTACTGTAAAGCAGATTCCTGTCTTTGCATATTTTTGAAAGCTTAAGGTCTAGATATGTTGAAACAGAATTTATTAATGAAATATAGTGTAGTTTTTCCTCTTCCATATTGTTGTTGTCTCTATATATTTCTATGTATAGCTCTAGTATGTTTAGTTTGTAAGGCATCTTAAACATACCAGTTACAAGGTAGCTTGTCTAATTGCTTATGAGTTTCTTTCAAGGAGAGAACTAAGTTTCATAAGTGATTTCAGAGGGCTGATAAAAAATGTGAGGATTTGATACAGTAGTATGGAAATGAGTGGATAGTTTGTAAGGCATTCTATCTCAGCTGCATATAGTTTGTAAGGCATTCTATCTCAGCTGCATATAGTTTGTAAGGCACTCTATAGTATCTTCATTATTTTGTTTCTGTGGATTCATATTTTCATTGACTCTTTGCCCAAGGAGTAGGCACTGGTCTAGGGTTTGATTTGCAGTCTTTTCTTCATCCAATATCAAAATCAAATTAATCAATCATAATCCTATTAGTTAGAACAAATGAGCTGAACTCATAAGGATTTGTATCAGCAGGATACCATCCATTTTGTTGATTCCTTGTAGAGAGAATCAAACTAGGTTACCCTTACTAAGGTTCATCAAGAACTGAAAAAAGAAGAAGGATAAACATCCTTATGCCACTGTTATTTGTTATTACAGTCATAGTATTCCTTGTCAAGCTCTGTTTCAGATTGTTTTCAGTAATTTGAAGAGTGGTATCTTATTGATATAATCAGAAACATAATAACATAGCAGTGAAGACCCTATCCACCATTTGAAGTTTACTTGAAACATAGTAAATTATCTAGGCAATACCCGCCTGAGTCCTGTGGAGCTCAAAGAAGGAGGATATTATCCAATCCTCATTAATTAGGCTTTTCTTGCAGCATATAGAAGTTTTACATTCAAGTATTCAAGTATACTATCATCTTAAGAAGGCCTTGCAAGAAAAAACCCTAACAGTTTGTATTACCTTTTCTAAAACCAAGACGAAGTAGATACATGTCCAATCTTGCTACCATGATCTTGGTGCTTGTTTCAGCCCATACAAAGCTTTTTTCAACTTGCAAAGGATGTCCTCATCTTCTGTCACAGGAAATCCATTAGGTTGTTCAATACATACTTCCTCTTCTAGATCTCCATTTAGAAATAAAGATTTCACATCCATCTCATATACTTTGAAGTCTTTGTGTGCAACATAAGAAAGAAATAATCTTACAACCTCAAGCCTAGAAACATGAGCAAATGTTTCTTCAAAGTCTATACCTTCTTGTGGCAAGTAGCCTTTACAAACTAGTCTTGCCTTATTTCCTAAAACCATTCCTTCTTCATTCATCTTGTTTCTGAAAACCCACTTAGTTCCTATAAAATTCTTATCTTTAGGTCTAGCAACCTGTTCCCAAGTGTTATTTTTCTTTATCTGTTCCAATTCTTCCTACATAGCCTTTGTCCAAGATTCATCTCTACATGCCTCATCAGTAGATTTTGGTTCAACTTGAGAAATCAAACAAATTTCATCTCTTAATCTTGATCTTGTCATCATTCCTCTATTTGCATCTCCAATAATTTGATCTTTAGGATGGTTTTTCTTAACATACCTAAGAGTCTTAGAAATTTTAGTAAGCTCATTTGAGTCATCTTGACATACCTCGATCTCAAAAGGTTCTTCTTGATCTACAGTAACCTCCTTAATCTCTGTAGTCTGGTTGCAGTCATATATTATTTCCTGAATCTGGAACTTTTCATCAATCCTCACATTAGGGCTTTCAATCATCTTCCTCAATCTCAGATTGAAACATTTATAAGCTTTACTTTTAGTGGAATAACCAAGGAAGATCCCTTCATCACTTTTGGCATCAAAATTTTCTATCTAATCATCTCTTTTGATATAGCATTTACTACCAAATATTCCGAAATATTTCACAGTAGGAGTATGATTAAACCATAATTCATAAGGAGTCTTACTTGTACCTTCTTTGATATGAATTTTGTTCAAAGTATAAATATTAGTACGAACAACTTCTCTCCAATGAACATGAGATATATTTCCTTCCAATAACATAGTTTTAGTAGCATAATATTGTTCTGTTTCTTCGCTCTTCTATCCCATTCTGTTGTGGTGTCCTAGGAGCATATGTTTGTCTGTATATTCCATGCTCTCTGTCGTAGGTATTTGACGCAAGGATGACCAGTACTTAGGGCCAAAGGCACTCCCAAATACCAAACCAGCTTACAGATACAACACGAAAGCAATATAAACAAGAAGGAGAGAAGAAACAACAAAATTTTTTCATTAATTGATCAAATTCAATACATGTCGGGCTGTAAGGCCTTCCCGATTTCGGCATACATTCAAATGAATTACAAAATGATCTTCATACATGCGAGGTCATAGACCTACCATCAAATATCTTAACACTAAATCTTCTATCACAATCTGATACCCAAAACTCCTACTAAACTATCCCTTAATACTAATAACATAAACTAAATATATACAAGAGTCCACCAAAGAGGTCGACACTCAAATCCCAAAGAATGACCCAGATTTAGGTCCACACGGATCCCAATGAGAGACCCCACATTAATTACGCCACATAAATTAAATGCAGAAGTTGGCCAAATCAGGATAAACAACTCGGTAAGAAGATAACCGAGCAATAGGAACAACTCGACAAGAAGATAACTAAGCAACATAAATGACTTGGTGATAACCCAACTGAGCAGCCAACATACACCGAGACCCGTCGGTAAAGCAAGACAGAACAAGTAACTGAGCAACAATAGTTACCGAGCACTTCATCGAGCAGCCTCCAAACAAGCTAAGATACAAAAGAAAACATATTTTTGGTTGAGCAGGAATGCCAAGAACCTAAGATGCTCCTGCATCAAACACCTGGGGTTAAAATAAATGATTCCTCGAATCATGTATTAGGTCCAACCTGAAATGAATCCAACTTAGATTGAGAAATCCAAGATGAGTCCTCAATCGGTCAGTTCTTCCATTTTATCAGATACTCCATGTATTCCTTTCCTCTTGTACTTCTACCAACGCTCTATTTCAAAATATGTTCAACTTCTTCTATCTGTTTCTTAGGATAATCACTCGGTACTGTCACTTCTTCATCAGGTTCATGATATTCTTTCAAGTTTGAAATATTAAATATGGGTGATATGTCCATGTCATCAGGTAAAACCACTTCATAAGCATTTCCACTGTCAAATCTTCTCAGTATTTTGCAAGGACAAAATTTCTTTATCTTCAATTTTCCATAAGTTCCAATAGGAAATCTATCTTTCTTAAAATGAACCATTACAACATCACCAACTTCAAAAGTTTTATGCCTTCTTCATTTATCTACACTATCCTTGTATTTTTGTTTACTTTTCTCCCGCTTCTATTTTACATCCTCATGCAATGTCTTCATGAACTCAGTTAACTTTTCTACTTCAGCACTCCTTTTCTCTTCTCCAACAATGTCTCTAAAGTCTGATATACCTCTCGGTTGTGTGCCATGAACAATCTCAAAAGGTGTCTTTCTAGTACTCCTATTTACTGAACTATTGTATGCAAACTTTGGTTGTGCCAACATCAAATCCCAATTAATCGGTGTGTCTCCAACTAAACATCTCAACAAGTTACCCAAACTTCGGTTTACAACCTATGTTTGTCTATCAGTCTGTAGATGAAATGTAGAGCTACACCTTAACTCAGTATCCAACTTCTTCCAAAGTGTTTTCCAAAAATAGCTCACAAACTTACTGTCGCGGTCAAAGATAATACTCTTCGGTAATCCATGCAATCTGACAATCTCCTTAAAGAAAAGATCTGCTATATGTACTGCATCTAATATTTTATTACATGGTATGAAATGTGTCATCTTATAAAATCTATCCACAACAACAAATATGGAATCATTACCTCTTGCTATCTTCGGTAAGCAAGGAATAAAATCCATGCTAATATCACTCCAAGGTTTCTCAGGAACAACAATCGGTGTATACAAACTAGTATTCGGACTTATTCCTTTTGCAACTTGACAAAATCCACAGCTTTTCACAAATTTCTGAACCTCCTTATACAATTGAGGCCAAAAATACCTTTCTTTAAGAAAACTCAATGTTTTATCAATACCAAAATGTCCAGCCAAACCACTACTATGTTTCTCCTATATCAAATTAGTTCAAATTGATCCTTTTGGTATGCACAACTGAATACCTTTGAACAACATATCTTCCTGAATGAAATAGTCTTCATACTTACTTGATTGATTTGGAATAGGTGCTCTGCACACTCTCCACTGTTCAGAAAAATCAGGATCATTTTTCATACAGATTCTTCATATCATCAAAACCAAGAACTTCAATTCTCATTTCAGCCAACAAAGATATTCTTCTACTCAATGCATCAACAATTCGGTTAGAAACTCCGCTCTTATGCTTTATCACAACTGTGAAACTCTGCAAATACTCTGTCTATTTCATATGTCTTTGATTCAACTTATTCTGACTACCCAAATACTCTAAAGCCTTATGATCAGTGTACAACACAAATTCACTCGACATCAAATAATGTCTCCATTTCTTCATAGCTTGAACAATAACATAGAATTCTTGATCATAGACAAAATATTTCTTTTTTGGATCATTCAACTTTTCACTAAAGAAAGCAACAGGTTTGCCTTCTTGAGTCAACAAAGCTCCTATTGCACTTCCACTTGCATCACATTCAACTTGAAATACCTTATTGAAATCAAGTAAGGCTAACACAGGTAATTCACTAACCTTCTGCTTCAAAGTCTCAAAACTCTTATTAGCTCCATGTGTCCATTTGAATTCTCTTTTATCTCCTCTCATTATCTCAGTCATAGCATTACAAATAGAACTAAAATTTATGATAAATTTCCTGTAAAAACTTGCCAATCCATGAAATGATCTTACCTCACTGACATTCTCAGGTGTAGGCCAACTAAGTATAGCTTCAACCTTCTCAGGATCCATCTTCAAACCATCAGCTGAAATCACAAAACCTAAATACACAAGTTCTTCTTTCATGAAAGAACACTTTTTCAGATTTATCAACAACTTTTCCTCTTTCAATCTTTGTAATACTTGTCTTATATGCATCAAATGCTCTTCTCTAGTCTTAGGAATATCAGGATATCATCCAAGTATACAATCACACATTTATTCAAGAATTTCTTCAAAACTTCATTCATCAATCTCATAAATGTACTCGGTGCATTAGTTAAACCAAAGGGTATAACCAACCACTCGTACAAACCTTCTTTCATCTTGAAAGCAGTCTTCCACTCATCACCTTCTCTTATTCTGATATGATGATATCCACTCTTCAAATTAATTTTTGTAAAATATCTTGCTCCACTCAAACAATCCATTATATCATCCATCCTCGGTATAGGAAACCTATACTTAAATGTGATCTTATTGATTGCTCTTGAATCAATGCACATTCACCATTCTCCATTCTTCTTAGAAGCCAATACAACTAGTACTGCACATGGACTCAAAATTTCTCTGATCAAACCCTTGTTCAACAACTCATGAACTTGTTGGTTAAGCTCTTCATTCTCAGTCGGTGTCAACCAATGTGGTGCCTTGTTCAGTAAACTAGCTCCAGGAATTATATCCATACAATGAATAATATCTCTCATTGAGGGAAAACCATCAGGTACATTATCTGAAATGATCTCCTTGTACTCGATAAGCAATTTCTCAACTTCTGTAGGAATTTCATCTTTTGTATTCTTACCCGGTTTGTTAGGAATCAAAGCACAACAAACATCATTTCTTTTCAACTCCTTAACAAACTGTCTACCTTCCATTAAATAAACTTTCACAAATGTATAGATCTCACCAACAGATTCTTCAACCAAAAGTAACAAGATTTTTTTCTTACCATCAACCTAAATAGTATATCTATTCAATCTTCCATCATGTATAATATGTCTATAATACTGCCAAGGTCTACCCAACAAAATATGACAACAATCCATTGTCATAATATCACACAACACCTTATCATAATACTTTCCAATTTTCAGATTCACAAAACATTGTTCACTTACCATTAATGTATGCTCATCCTTGATCCATGAACTCTGATAGTGTTTTGGATGCTTCATTATTTCCAATTGCAATTTTGTGACCATTTCCTCAAATGCCAGATTCTTCGAGCTTCCACTATCAACAATCACCTTCCAAACTTTGTCTGTAACTCTACATCTGGTCTTGAATTTTTTTTTTTGATAGGATCTTGTTTATCTTTCTCGCTCTATAGTATCTTTCTGATCATTAGATTTCCTTCCTTCTTTGGTTCATTCGGTGACTCCTCTTGCACAAAAGCATTTATGATGCTACCGACTTTCTTTCTTGCATGTGTACACTCAAAAGATTGATGTCCTTTTTCACCAAAATTGTAACAATTTCTTTGGAACCCTCTTCTACTATAACCACCTCGGGAGTAATTGCCTCTTCCTTGGTATGAACTTCCACCTTTCCATTCAGTCTTTCCTTTATCTTGAGATGTGTCTGAAATTGACTTGTCTGGTTCAGATCTACTATTTTCACCATGAGATCTACCTCTTCCTCTAGGAAATTTACCACCTCTACCTCTTTGTCTTTGTTCATATCTCTTGTTCAATTTCTCCTCAGCTCTTAGGGAAAACTGATATGCTTCTTCAATAACTTCCATCTTGACCAAACTGATCTCATTTTGTATTGAACTTCTTAATCCATTTAGATACCTTGCTATTCTTTCCACTTCATCTTCAACATGTCAAGATATGATGTCCAATCTACAGAATTCTTCAGTATAGTCTTTTACTAAGCTATCTTTCTACTTCAAACTTTGCATTCTCATAATCAAGTTAATATGATAATCACAAGGTAGAAACTTGCCTTTCAATTTGTTTATCATCTTATCCCATACCTTGATCTTATCTTTACCTTTCTTCTTCCGATCCAATTGCAAATGCCCCCACCATAAGGATGCATGACCTTTCAACTTTGTGCTTGCAATCTTCACTTTCTTCTCCTTTGATACATTTTCATACTCAAAGTACTTTTCCATCTCAGTTATCCAATCTATCAATTCATCAGAATCCAACTTTCCACTATACTCAGAAGGATTAAACTGAGGTGTGGATTTCAAACTTGTCAATGCTCGCAAGAATCTCTCTTCTTCCTGATCCATAACAGGTTCAGGTGCAGCTTCGCCTTGCATTTCCTCCAGCTCATCATCACTATCATCTTCAAGATGTCTTCCTCTGCGCTGGGTTGTCTCAACAACTTCCAATATAGAAGCCATCTATCTTAGCATATCAGCTAGACCTAGATCTGCATTTCCTCTCCCACGAATCATCTTGAATCCCTCTACAATTGTAGGTTAGATCACAATCTGCTACCCCACAACAATATCAACCAACTAGGGTTAGGGCTTACAAGAAGGAAATTAGATCTAACCTTCGCTCTGATAACACCTCACGCAAGGATGACTAGTACTTAGGGCCAAAGACACTCCCAAATACCAAACCAACTTGCAAATACAACACAGAAGCAATAACAACAAAAAGGAGAGAAGAAACAATAGATACTTTTCATTAATTGATCAAAATCAATACATGCCGGGCTGTAAAGCCTTCTTGATTTTGGCCATATACATTCAAATGAATTACAGAATTATCTTCATACATGTGAGGTCACTGACCTACCATCAAATATCTTAGCACTAAATCTTCTATCGCGATCTGATACCCAAAACTCCTACTAAACTATCCCTTAATACTAAGAACATAAACTAAATATATACAAGAGTCCACCAAAGAGGTCGACACTCAAATCCCAAAGAAAGAACCAGATTTAGGTCCACACGGATCCCAATGAGAGATCCCACATTAATTATGCCATGAAAATTAAATGCAGAAGTTGGCCATATCAGGATAAACAACTCGATAAGAAGATAACCGAGCAACAGGAACAACTCGTTAAGAAGATAATCGAGCAACATGAATAACTTGTTGAAATCCCAACCGAGTAGCCAACATACACCGAGACCCGTTTGTCATGCCCAAAAATGGCATGCAAAAACACAAATTTTTTTTTTTGAAATGCACTAAAGGGAAATGAATGATGCAAAACAGCTAACAAGGTCACAAAACAGTTTATGTTAAGAGGTTAAGTGTATTAGTTGTCAATAGGGTTAAAGGGAATCATGACGTGAGTCAACTTCCCTTAACCCATGAGTTACCAAGTTTACGGTTTAACAAGATAGGTCTCTAACCAGTTTTAAAGGACACTTTAATAGAGCTTGAAGAGGAATGGTCAATTCCATAAATTATTAAGTCTAGAAGAATTAAATACAACGATTCTTATACAACGTTTAATAACTTATCTGGTTTAATCCTATTCTCAACTCCACCTATTTATCTCACAACAATAGTTATAAGGCATCATCCTCCTAGGTGAGATAATATTATTTAAATTCATTATCCAAGTCTTATTAAATTATTAGATCTAATCAAATTACATAAGTTCCCTAAACAATTTAACCAAAATCCTTAAGGGTTATAGATCACTTTTATATACATTATCTGATATTTAGTAGAAACTTTAATTAACTTCATTTCACAATAATTCTAAATTTTAAAAATAATTAAATTTCTATAATAAATGAGTAGTGTATAGTCAATTTAATTAAAAGAAAAAATCTATTTATAAATATATATTAAGTTAATCTAATGGGACGTTAAGTTCTTTCTTTAAAGTTTCAATATATTAATTATAATAATACTAAAGTAATCACAAAGTTTACTTTTTAATAATAAAGTTAAATTTAGCTCAAATAATTAGATTGCTCTAATAATCATCAATTAGGTTAAAACTTGAGCTTATAATATCTTTAAAATGTTTCTTGCTTATAAAATTAAAATCTAAGAATAATATTATTCCACATGATAAAATTTCAACTTTAATATAATTGATTACTTAATTTAATTAAAACTATTATGCTTTCATTGAAATCATTAATAAAATAACTTCTTAATGATCAAATTATAATACAAAAGAATTTACATTAACTCTATTTGTTTAAATGTAATTCAGGAAATAAAATAAAATAAAAACTTTAATAATATTGAGAATTAATTAATTTCCTTCAACAAAAAAAATAAATTTTAAACTATCCCACAAAAAGCTATCAAAAATATTATCCATACTATGATTTTTTGTTTAAGAAAATATAGATTAAAAGTTTCCTTGTTCTACTCTATAAAAGATTTTGGAAGTGATTCAAAAATCACTTTTCATATTAGAATATAAATTTTTTTTTTTTTTTTACATTTAAAATAATTAAGGATTTAAAAAAGATCATAAGAGAAAATAAATATTGAGAACTAATTGTTTTCCCTAAAAAAAAAAACTTTAATCTATTCCAAAAAAACACACTGCCGTAAAGCAAATATAAAATAAAGTAAAGTCAACTCTCTATTTGAGAATCCCTAACCCTAATTCAAAATTAGGGTTAGGGCCCAAATAGAAAAGCCCTAAAAATAGAATTTCTTCCTCATTTCTCTTTTTCTTAACATCATTCCCAAACGTCTAACCCTAATCTTTTTTTTTCTTCTTCATTATGATTTGGTGTATGTAGGTATGGAGGCCATGGATGAAGCTTGAAGACCCAAATATATATTTGTATATAAGTATATATACATTATTGTATATATGTTTATATGCCAATATGTGTTTATGGATTATTTTTATCTTAAAGACCAATACCCTAGTTTGTTGTTGCATAAACTTGTTTATGGCTCTGCGATCTCTTTAAGATCAGTGTATATATATATATATATATATATTCATTTTTCCATAGGGTTGTATGATGAGAATGTTGTGCTTAATATAAATGTCGCTCTATTTTTTTTTTGTTTTGTGGCGGCCATTTTTTTTTGTTCTGTTGCAGCAAGCTGCATGTCGTAGGGGAAAAAATACCAAGTGTGGGGCTCAACCGCGTGGCGGGCCGCAACCACCACAACTCCCATAAACCACGGTCGCGACTGCAACTGTAAGCTTATGGGTTCGGGCCGCTGCAGGGGTGGCCAGACCCTCCCCACTGCCTTCCCTTACGGGTCAACAGTGGTGGTAGGGATGGCTTCCCCGCCGCCCCCACTCACATGTCGTAAGCAATATGACTGCTGTTTTTTTTTTTAAATTTCTTTTCATTAAACTTTAAAAAATGATGTGTTTTTTATTTATTTAATAAAATGCTTCATTATAT
>MU224056.1:714950-725264 GCA_018584345.1 Thuja plicata | reverse complement strand
CTCCCCACCTACTAATCATAATGAGAGATGACTTGAGCCATCTTTTTCTTCCACCTTGTCTCCTCTCATAAATGAAAGGAAGACCAAAGTTGTGGAGAAGATGGTGGTCATGTCTTCCTTCAATTTTTTGCCACTCAAGGAAAAAGGGTACTTTAGGAGGGCCATAAATGAGATTTTGACAACCAAATAGCTAAAAATTAACTCCTAACCCATAATACAACTATAGGGCTAGCTAATTTTAACCCTAACTACTCCCTTGGGCTCATTCTAACCCCTATAAAACCCCCTAAGAGTTAACCCACGAAATTATCTAATGGGACACAAGGTTTGACTCCAAAAACAAGTAACCCTACATGGGGACTCTTCATGGTGACTCTAGGGTGAGTGTCTAATCTCTCTCTTGATTCCCATGGGCATGCCACTCACTTGCACATGTGTCAATTGACACCACATAAACACACCATATTTACAACACTTGGCATGCCTAGTTGGAGTTACAAAATGAACATATTACAATAACATACATGCATATTCACAATTACAAAATAAATTACTACACAATGAGGTTATATCTCTCTGTAGAGTTAACCTTGGCTCTTTACTGAATTTCACATAAATCCAATCTTGTTTCCCTGATTTTGAATCCATGGTCTTTTCATCTACACACTCGATCAAAGCATCAGTAGTCCAAGGAAGAAATCATATATATAGCAATAATAACAATTTGATGTATCTAGATAGTCATGAATTGAAAAGACATTGTTTTTTCCATAATTAGATCATCCACAAGTTTATACAAGATCATTCTCAAAATCCTATAATCACATCTCCTCTAACATTCACAATTAACTATAAAAGATCATTTGCAAAATTTCAAATCTTTAGTGCACATTCATTTACCACGTAACATAATTGAGATTCCAAAACATATAATTCATAATCCAAATCCTTCTACTATATCATAACATCAAGATCAATGTATCGTAAGCATATAAAGGTAAATCCTAGCATCATCAAAATAACCATCATCACATAATATTGAATGTTATGAAATCACTATCCAATAAGTCCATGTATCTAAATAATGTATCATCCTGGTAACCAAAATGTGAAAATATCAGCTGTGCTATGATGGGTCGGGGTAGGACCTCACATCCTCCCCCCTAGGCATGAACTTCCTCCCCCTAGGCATGAACTTCCTCCTGGAGTTCATTAAAAAGATGGGGGCACTCCTGTCTCATACGTGTTGTGTCCTCCCATGATGTCGTGACCTCATCATAACAATTCCACTGGACCCTAACCCGGTCCAGCTCTCTACCTCGAAGGGCCAACCTCCGTCGAGCCAAAATGCAAATGGGCTCCAATGCTAGCTGCCCGTCTGACTCCACCTATAAAGCATCCCAATCAATAATATGAGACTCATCATAAATATATTTTTGCAATACTAAAACATGAAACACATCGTGGATACGCGATAGGCTAGGTAGCAGGGCTAGACGATAAGCAACTGGACCTACTCTCTCCTGAATCTTAAAAAATCCTACAAATCGAGGTGCGATCTTAGAGCCCTTTCCAAAATGGATTGGACTCTTATGCGGACGCACTCTCAGAAAGACCCTGTCTCCAACCATATACTCTCTATCAACCCTCTTCGCATCTGCATATTTCGTTTGCCTATCCAATGTTATGAAATCACTATCCAATAAGTTAATGTATCTAAATAATGTATCATCCTGGTAACCAAAATATGAAAATATCAGCTGTGCTATGATGGGTCGGGGTAGGACTTCACACCGTTGGTAAAGCAAGATAGAACAAGTAACCAAGCAACAACAGTTACCGAGCACTTCACCGAGCAGCCTCCAAACAAGCTAAGATACAAAAAAAAATATATTTTTGGTTGAGCAAGATTGCCAAGAACCCAAGATGCTCCTGCATCAGTATTGCACACATATGAAGTAAACTATCCACCTTTGTTTGATCTCAAACATTTTAACTTTAAGCCCGATTCATTCTTAACTTTTTCTTTGAATATCTTGAATTTGTCAAAAGCCTTAGATTTCTCTCTTAGATATGTAACCCACATCATCCTAGAAAAGTAATCAACAAAAAGTATAAAATACCTTTCAGCATAGTAAGATCTTGTTCTTGTAGGACCACACAAATCTGTATGCACTAGATCCAACTTCCCTTTCGCTAAGTAAGATTTCCTTTTAAAACTGCTTCTGGTATGTTTCCCCATTATACATTCTCTACACATGGTGTTAGATGGTTTCACAATCTTTGGTAGGTCTCTAACTGCATTACTCATACTTGCCTTCACAATATTACCAAAATTCACATGACAAAATCTTTTATGCCATAACCAACTATCATCAACCTTCGCGACAAAACAAGAAGCCTCAGATGTATTTAATTCAAATACATTACCTTTAGATTTAGTACCATCAACAAGTAACACTCAACAAATTATGCTTAAGTCCATCAACACGTAGTACATTGTCAATATTGGTCTTTTCATCCAGAGAAATAGATCCAACTCCAATGATAAGCTTAGGAGTATTGTCACAAAATCTCACAACACCACCATCAACTTGGTTAGCTTAACAAATTTATTTCTATCTCCAATCATATGGTGTGAACAACCACTGTCTATGACCCATTCAAATTTCTTTTTAACATGTGACACTTAGGCTCTTTCTTCATGAATAGGTTCATCATCCTTGATAGCAATAAATCCAATCTCATCATAATCAATAGCATCATCATCAGAAACACCTCCACTAACATAGTAGCATTTCTTATCCTTGGAATACTTAAGTTCATAAAACTTAGATTTATGCTTTGGAACCCTTGTAGGACATCTAGATGCAAAATGACATTCAGAGGTCACTTTATTTCAAACTTACGCTTACCTCTCTTTTCTCTTCTAACAACCAGGGCCGCAATTTCATCTAACTTTCTTTCTTCTTTTTGTATCTGTTCACAGTCATCAACATATTCATCAAGCTCTTGTCTCAAGTCACTTATGCTGGTGCTCACAGTTCCTGATAAAGTCTTTTATTTTTATGCACAATCACCTTGAATGATGTCTCAATTTTAGGTAATGAATCTCCCAACTTTGCGGCCTCAAAAGTAGTTAATTTTGAAATCAACATCTCTTTATTAAAGTTCATCATTAAAGGTATGCTATCTTTTATAGCTTGCACTTTAGTTTTGTAAACAAGGGTCAAAGATCTAAGAATCTTTGCGATCACTTCTTCTTCTTTGTATGTGCCTCCAGAGTTTCTAATACCAATAACAACCTTTGTGACTCTCTGTACATAAGTTCCAATGTTCTTATCATCTCTAATTTTCAGATTTTCCATCCTTGTCTTCCAGTTTTGCAACTTCACCTGCTTAGTAAACTTATCTCCTTCGTATAGTGCTTACAATCTTGACCAAATTTTATGTGCAAAATCCAAATCTTTAACCTCTATGAATTCACCTTCAAAGAGCACACTAATCAGTGCTTCTCTTGCGACCATGTTATATGAAAATATCTTCTTTTCTTCATCAATAGCTTTATCTAGTTCATCCTTAGCCTTCATCTTTACATCCTTCTTTTTAATCATCTAGTAGTCGATTCTGAAGCATAGCAAATGTGTTCTCATCTTGGAAGATTCTCATCTTGTTCTTCCAACTGTCAAAGTTTTCGGGATCAAACTTTGAACTATCCTTCCTATAGAATGCCATCTTCAGGATCACCTCAAGCTGTTAAGGTTTCTCTCTAAGGACCAGAAGCTCTGATACCAATTGTTAGGAATAACAGTCTACCAACACAACTGAGAGGGGGTGAGAAGTTGTGAGACAAATTATTAAACATTAAACTTTATACATCAAAACTTTAATCCAAATGATAACACAGTAATGCCAACACCATAGCACAATCCTTTGTTGTCGAGGAAACCTTGTTAAAGGTTAAACCCCGGTGGGAATTAGCACCCACAAATGATGTAATAAGAGTATAGTATCCATGTTAAAAGATTTATCCCTTTTAGGAGCTTATTGATGCATTACAGTACACAGTCCCTGTTAAAGGACAGACCCTTTTAGGAGTTAAGAGTAACAGTAGGCTCACTGGCCAGACACACTGCCTAAAGAAGGTTAAATCCACCCTCAGGACTTATTGTCCGAAATACAAATGTATATGAGATATACAATCTAGTGAACTGTCTGATAGCAACTCTCTTTTTCTTGGTCAGTTCCAATGAAGTAACATAATCGCAACCTCTGCTTTACATCCAACAGACCCAAGCTCGCAGCTTCCACAAATACATTTCCACTTCATTCTCTCTTTACACATACTTTCCAACAAGAAAATATCTCTCCTATATACCCTATTACAATAATCAATTAGGTTGGCCAATTAGGCTTCGCCAATGTACAAATGATTACATAACCCCTTTCTAAGATAAAAATGGTACCTATAACAGGTAAACATCAAATATAATATAAGATTCGTAATCCACGCTCGCAATACATAATACATGCTTCATATATAAATTTGGCCCCAAATAGGTCTCCTCTAGAACACATGCCACAACTGACATCACCAAGAGGCCTATGACCCATGAAACATAAACAACCTTCCTTAACATGTCTTCTTCCATCCCTTAAGTTCACATAAGATGAATCCACGTCGCACGTAAGTTATTCTCAAAACACAGAGATTAACTCTTTCAAAGATCACTGTCATCATCCAGTACCCAGTCTTCACTAAAAAATCTGTAACTCATCCAATATACAATATTAAGCCATGCGATGTTAGACATAAGATCACAACATATCCCTATACATATCACCATCTTCGCTCGCTCTCGAACAAAAGTAAAGTACCCGTACACTTTTGTCAGTCATCAAGCAACAATAATAACCAGTCCGATCTCCCTGCATAGAAACATATGTCGACATCAGTGACAAAACATGAATGCCAACAACAACATCAGAAACCAATTCCAATAGAAGGTTTGTTTATTACCACTTATACTATAGAGACTGTATGTCCTTTTTTCAAGAATCCATATCAACAAAATGTTGACCAACCTCATATCCTATGCCCATAGGATCTTCTGAGTGTTTTTTCTTCATTAACATGTCATCTAAAGCATTAGTGTTGCTCTCATGTTTTAGTCTTTGCTGAAGGTTCTCTTTGCATTTAACAACTTCATTTCTCAATGTCACCACTTCTTGTTCTAACTCTTGACACCTCTTTTCTTTTGCATCAACATCTAATTTTATCCCTTCACATATTATTTTTGCTTCTTCCAACTAAATTTTCAAATTCATTAAATTATGATAAGATTATTCGAGGCTCTTGTTCAACTGATTGTGTTCCTCTAAGTCTAATTCTTTGTATTTTGTATGTTCTATTTTCAATCTTCTTATTTCCTCAAGAACACACTATAGTTCTCTTTCTAAATAAACTTCCGCATCAACCTCATCTTCCTCATCACTGTTACATGAGCTAAAATATTTAGAATGAGTCCTACTATTTCTTCTTGATGTTTGTTTTTCATTTAATTTTCCTTGTACAATGAATAAATTCACTTCTTCCTCATCCTCACTCCTACCCTCACTTGATTCACTTTCATCATTTGTTGCATCATTATATATGGTAAGAAGACTCTTCTTTCAAAAGTTTATCCTCTTAGATCTATATAATTTTTTTCCTTTATTCTTAATCTTTTCTTCATCATTGTCTTCTTTCTTCTCGTAGGAACACTTTTTTGTAAAGTGTCCTATCTTCCCACATTTGAAACACTCAAAGGGAAACTTTCCTCTATATTGACTAGAATCCTTCTTCATTTTTTGAAAAAAGTTTGCTTCAGTAGAGTTTGGGGGTAAAAGCATATTAATTTGTCACCCTTTTATAAAGGAAAAGGCTAACAAAATCAAAGTTGTTCAACTTCAATAGTATAAAAATGACATTTATATTTGGAATTTGAAGATGGTGTGAACTAATTAAATTTGTTAAAATGGATGAAGTTTATGATTAATATTTTTAATCATTTTTTTGAATAAGAATTGATATGCTTTTTTAATTTTTAAAGTTGATTTTTTCAGTTGCTGAAAAATGTTAAAAATTAGGGGTCTAGTTCCCACCAAATAGTTATATGTAAATAAACATTTTTTCCCCTTAATTCAAAATATGTTATAGATGATATATATAGCTAGTGCATGATGAAATAAAAATTGGTTTGTGACCTATATTTTCTCTTTTATAATTCAAATTCCAACTCACCTGAAATCGACAATTTCATCTCCTGCCAAATTTTTCATAACAAATATATCCCAATCAAAAAAAGAAATATATATTCTTAAAGAGGACTCTCTCCTCTAGTGCACCATATATTTTTCAAATGTATTTAATATGATTTACTATTTTTTTCTCCGAATCAACATCTTCTTGACTGTTAAAATACCTACTTGCAATGTATTTTAATTACAATAGACTATCTGATTAAAATACTATACAATCTATATGAGGACATTCTTGGCTTTGATCTCTACTAAAGGGTATTTTTATATTTTAAAAAAAAATATTATTAAAAAGACAGAGTTATTGAAACGTCACTTTTCAGAAATAATTTTATTTCTATTGTAATTGGACTCAAAGTGGTATAAAACATGCATTTAATAGACATTTCCAATTGAAAAAGTTAAAGCACTTCCATAACTTAGCTAGAATGAATCTAGCTAGACCATATGTTTGACCAAAATTAATTTTTAGTTAGAAATACTAAAATTCAGCTGTACTGATAAGTTAGCCTAAAATATGACACTCTTCAACATTAGTTAATACATATTTTTCTTTCTTTTCTAAATTAAAGTCATGCTCTTTCTTAGATGACCCAACATTTACCGTCTTCATCCCATAGGCTAAAAATGAACCAAACAATTCATCCATAGAGAAACTACTTAAGTTTTTTGCTTCTTCAATATATGAAACTTTAGTGTCATATCTTTTGTATTAATGACCCCAACACCTTCTTAACTACAACACAATCAGGAACATTTTCACCAAGTCCTATTACAACACTGATCACTTTGTCTACTTTTAGTAGATGATTGACTATTTTCTCATCTTGTCTCATTTTTAGTCCTTCAAATTGATCTCTGAGATTTTGCAGCTTGGCCTCCTTTACTTTCACATCCCCTTCATATATTCTTTTCAATTTTTCACAATTCCCCTTTGGACGTTTACAGTGCATAACCTTGACAAACTTTGTATTAGTTAACCCACTAAGAATAGCATCCTTAGCTTTGGCATTGTGCTCATACTCTTTCTTAGAATCAAGATCAGTGGGAGGAGTTGTAGGAATATTGTAACCATTTATGACAGCCATCCAAACATCACAACTTAGGGAAGACAAGTAAGTTTCTATTCTTCTACTTCATAAGGAATAGTTAGTTAGTGCCATCAAACATAGGAACCTTCATAGAAGTGGACTCTTTTTCAGACAGTGTGATCACAGACCAGAATCTACCCAAGCTAGTGAAAATTATACAATAGGCAACCTAGGGATCTGATACCAATTGAAGGAACACAAATGGATCACTGAGAGGGGTGAATTAATGGTCTTAAAAAAATTATTTCTAAACACTATGCCACTTAAACTACAATGAATGAATAATTGTCACTAAGAAATGATAGAAATTCAAGCATACATAAAATAATCACAAAGCATCCACATAACACCACATATGTAAGAAAAACCCATGGTAGGTAAAAACCTCTGTAAGAATAGCTGCTAGAGTCTATTTCTCTAATCCAGCCTCAGTGTAAAACAAGTTGATTACAACATTTATGGGCACCAACCCAAAGGAGCACGAACCCCTAAATAAAAGGGTACCAACTCTTCTTTTATGGACACCTATCCAGAAGAGCACCAACCCTTGATCAGAACACCAACGTTGATTACAGTAATACAATGAAATAAATTTAAGACAATGTTGATACCCTATTATAAATGGAGTTTTGTAACCCTCTACTCTCAACTGAGCTTCGACTTGTCATCACACTTACAATCCTTGCTGCTACAAAAACTTCTTTTGTCTCTTCCTTTCCAACTGCAGGAACACTTTTATTTAAAAACTTGCCGCTACAGGAACTCCCTTCTCTTAATCCTGCTCTGCATTCTTTCTTCATACAATCTTTAGTCATTTCTCTCATCTTTTTTACCCCTTAATGTGTTACAACATATACTCTATTTTCTTTCTCTTCTTTATTGTTGCACAAACATTCAACGTACATTCCATATCTCACACCTTCTGTATATTCATTTACACAATCTCATTTTCTCCCCTTCTTATATAGATTTAACCTTTTCCCTTATTCCACTTCAATCACTTCTAATACTCCATCTTTTTCATGTGTGTTGCTACCAGAAAATTACACTTCTTATTACAATTTTTCAACACTCGATCTTCACTCCTTCACATATGTATGCATACATATGTCTACTCTTCTACTCTTACTTTTGAATGCATACACACACTCTACTCTACTTTCCAAGATAGATTCATTTCGAATTACATTAGGCAGACATTTCATACTCGCGAGTTAACTTTTTATCTTATGTTTCTGATTTCTTAAACATCCACACAACTTTTTGTTTTGTCACAATCTAGTCAACCTATTTCATCATTTTTAGATACATCCATATTTGCATAACTTTTTTTATCGAATACCTTAATTCTTCTCAAGTCATTCGTCGCCCAGACATTTTTTCATACAATTTTCTGCCCTAGGTCAAGACATTAAAATTCCTAGATCAAAGGCGTCATTTGTCATCTAATTTTTTATTCCTCATCAAACTGTGAATCTGATTTGAACTTACATGCAGGTGAAAGGAACTTTCCACCTCTTGTTGCGATTTGTTGCTAATCAAATTTTCTCTCCATCGATCCTCCAAACATTTAGCCGCCTCCATTAATTGCTCAATTTTCTCTATTCGAGTTTTTTCTTTGTAGTTTTCTATTTTTTAAATGCATAGTTTCCATGATTGAAAATTATCTCTCAAAGCTTGCATGAGTTGATTTACACCAGTCGAGCCACATAGGTTTCACAACTCATGTCCAAAACAAATTGTAGCCACCCCTCATAATTTCTCCTTTTTTTTTCACATTTGGCTAAGCTCAAATTTGTTAATTATTTAACTTACCATATTTGTCAAGCATAGATATTGGTGAAAGGGGTTTTGATGACACAACGCTAAAATTTGTCAATCAAATTTGTCTACTTACTCGACATACTTCCATAGCCTAGGTTTTGCAATCAAACTCAAAAAGGTCATTTTGAATATAAACCTCTATTTTGAGTCCACCACCTCTAAGGAATTTTGTGCAGACTATAATCAACACCTTAGAGAATATATATATATATATATATATCTGTGTGTGTTTTAGTTAATTATTATGCAATTTAATTGATGAATCGGGTTAAAGTAGCATACCTTTCCTTCTCCTGTAACTAGTGAATCTATTCTTGTAGCCGGCTGGTTTTTTCCTATAGTAGTGTAGACAAAGTTAAAGGATTTCCAATTTAACCATTTGGTTTCAACTTCTGATGTTTCCTTTGTACCATGGCTTCTAGGACACATGTTGTTATTGTCTCAGTTGTTTCCCTTGATGACAAAGATACAAACCTCTTGGTATATTCACAGTGATGCATTTGAATAGGTATACTTGATTGGCAATGACACACAGTGTTACATTTGTTTGGCTTTGATTTTTATATTGCTATAATTTCAGATTTGTATAGGTATTATCTAATACACTTTGATTACAATTCCTTTCTTGTTGACAAGGAATTTATGTTATTTTTGATGCGCATTCCTTCCATACACATGTCTGTGATAAACAATGATTAGTGTTGATATTCATGTATACAGGCTATGGACAGGTATATAGGATGAATAAAATTGATACATTACATCCTTGTTGTTTACATGGTTGATATGCATTCTTGTTATTTGATACATTATGTATTTGATTACACATTAGATATTAATGTCTTATATATCTCTGTTTCTAATAAGAAATTAATATCTAATCAACATTGCGTTGATAAGCTACTAACTGTATGTGTTAATTTTGGCCTTGTTAATCAACCACACACTTCAACATAGTCCTTCTTCACCAGATACAAACAAGACTGAATATGAGTTATTCATCCTGCCTGCCTACGTGATTCGACCTGTTGCCTTCTATCTAGATGGGGTTTTTGAAATTGCTCTCAGGACGAGAGTCTCACAACCATGGACCAATCTA
>MU224056.1:669125-688176 GCA_018584345.1 Thuja plicata | reverse complement strand
TTTCAAGTCTAAGTTCTCAAAAGATAAGGAATGTTATTATGCTAGTGAGGGAATATCTGATGATGAGGATGATAACTTTGATGAGATTGGATTCATTGCTATTAAAGATGATGCACCTATGCATGAAGAAAAATCCCTAGTATCCCGAGTTGAAAAGAAACGTGAGTGGATTATAGACAGTGGATGTTCACACTATATGACTGGAGATAGAAATAAGTTTGTGAGTTTAAAGAAACATGATGGTGGTGTTGTCAAAATTGGTGACAATACTCCTAAACTTATTATTGGAGTTGGATCTATTTCTTTGGATGGGAAGACTAACACTGACAATGTATTCCTTGTTGATGGACTTAAACATAACTTGTTGAGTGTTGGACAACTAGTGGACAAGGGTTATCAACTGAATTTATTTAATGGGAAATTTTCTATCAAGAGTAAGATACGAGACTTGATAGCATATGGTTCTAAAGCCAGAGGTAATGTATTTGAACCTAACACATCTAAAGCTACTTGTTTTATTGCTAAAGTTGATGACAGTTGGTTATGGCACAAAAGATTTTGTCATGTTAATTTTGATAACATTGTGAAGGCAAGTATGACAAAAGCAGTAAGAGATCTACCTAAAATTGTGAAGCCATCTAACACTATGTGTAGAGAATGTGTCATAGGGAAAAAAACTAGAAGCACTTTCAAGAGCAAGGCCTATTCTGCAAAAGGAAAGTTGGATCTGGTGCATACAGATCTGTGTGGTCCTACAAGAACAAGATCATACTATGGTGAAAGGTATTTTATAGTTTTTGTTGATGACTTTTCTAGAATGATGTGGGTTACATATCTGAGAGAGAAATCTGAGGCATTTGAAAAATTCAAGATATTCAAGGCAAAAGTTGAGAATGAATCTGGCTTAAAGATGAAATGTTTGAGATCAGACATAGGAGGAGAGTTTACTTTAGAACTATTCAATACATACTGTGAAGAGAATGGAATACACAGAAAGACTTCAGCCCCTAGAACTCCACAACAGAATGGGATAACAGAGCGAAGAAACAAAACTATACTAAATGCTCCAAGGACTATGTTGCTGGAAGGAAATGTATCACATGTTCACTAGAGAGAAGCAGTTGGGACTGCTGTGTACACACTGAACAAAATTCAAATCAGAGAAGGTACAAGTAAGAATCCTTATGAATTATGGTTTGATAATACACCTAATGTGAAGTACTTTAGAATATTTGGAAGTAAATGTTATATCAGAAGACATGATGAGATTGGCAAATTTGATGCTAGAAGTGATGACAAAATCTTTCTTGGTTATTCTACTAAAAGCAAAGCATACAAATGTTTTAATCTGAGATTAAGAAAGTTTATTGAAAGTGCCAATGTGAAGATAGATGAAAAATTCCAAATTCAGGAAAGAATGTATGATTGTGATCGGATTACAGAAACAAAAGAAGTTACTACAAAACCTGAAGAACCTTTCATGATTGAGAATGAGCCTTTGATGACTGAAAATGTAAGCGAAGATGAACAGATTGAAGATACTGAGCCACAAAAGACACCAAGGTATGTTAAGAAGAACCATCCTGAAGATTAGATTATTGGTGATACAGGTAAAGGTATAATGACTAGATCTAAGACTAGAGAAGAGATTTGTTTGATTTCTCAAGTTGAACCAAAGACTACTGATGAAGCATGTAGAGACGAATCTTGGACTAAAGCTATGGAAGAACTTGAGTAGATTAAGAAGAACAATACTCTGGAATTGGTTCCAAGACCTAAGAACAAAAATGTAATTGGCACTAAATGGGTTTTCAGAAACAAGATGAATGAGAAAGGTATAGTGGTAAGAAACAAGGCTAGATTGGTTTGTAAAGGCTACTGACAACAAGAAGGTATAGACTATGAAGAGAAATTTGCTCCTGTTGCTAGATTGGAAGTTGTGAGACTATTTCTTGCTTATGTTGCACATAAATACTTTAAAGTGTATCAGATGGATGTGAAGTCAGTATTCCTGAATGGTGATCTAGAGGAAGAGGTATACAATGAGCAACCTGATGGTTTTCCTTTGACAGATGATGAAAACATGGTTTGCAGATTAAAGAAGGCACTGTATGGACTGAAACAAGCACCAAGGGCATGGTATGCAAGACTGGACAAATATGTACTTTGTCTTGGTTTCAGAAAAGGTAATGCAGACAGTAATTTGTATTTAAGAACTGGTGAAGATGGAATCTTAATTATAAAAGTTTTTGTTGATGATATCATTTTTGAAGGTAATGACAAAATGAGTAGGAAATTTGCTAAAGAAATGGAGAATGAGTTTGAAATGTCTATGATTCGTGAGATGAAATATTTTCTTGGTTTGCAAATTAATCAGAGCAAGAATGACATTTTTATATCTCAGACCAAGTATCTTAAGGAAATGTTGAAATTTTTTGGAATGGAAGATTGTAAACCTATTGGAACACCTATGGTGATTGGAAACAAACTGACTAGTGATGATGAGACTCAGAGTGTTATTCAGACTAAGTATAGATCAATGATTGGAGGTCTATAATATATAACACACACCAGACCATATATTACCAATGTAGTTGGAATTGTGGCTAGATATCAAGCAGATCCTAAAGAAATACATTTTGCTATTGTGAAAATAATCTTCAGATATTTGAAAGGAACTGTGGAATATGGATTATGGTATGAAAAATTTGATGATTTTACTTTGCAGGATTTTACTGATGCAGATTGGGCAGGTAATGTGGATGATAGAAAGAGCACAAGTGGTGGTGCATTTTTCCTTGGGAAGAGATTGGTTTCCTGGTTAAGCAAGAAGCATAACTGTATTGCTCAATCTACTGTTGAATCAGAATATGTAGCTACTGCAATAAATTGCACACAAGTTTTTTGGATGAAATAAATGTTGGAAGATATTGGAATAATTTTCAAGGAGCCAGTGGTTATTCATTGTGATAATACAAGTACATTAAACATGTTGAAGAATCCTATAATGCACTCAAAGACTAAACATATTTCTATCAAGTATCATTTATTAAGGGAGAAGGTAGCTGCTAACGAGATTAAACTGGAGTACATAAGCACAAAGGAACATATAGCAGATATATTTAGTAAACCTTTGCCAAAAGATGCTTTTGAATACCTCAGAGGCATGCTTGGGGTGATGGCCCGTCCCAGTGGTAATTAAATGATGCAGATATGCATCAGTCTAGTGGATCTCAGAGCTATATTATTCTTTGGACTTGATGTATGGATCTACTCCTTACAAGGAGTGATCGTAGGAGAACACTATGGAGCACATTTGGGTGGTCTTGCACCTGATTGGACATGAAGATTTGAAAAAAGCTAAACCTTACCGAAAACTACAGATGATTTATGGCACCCTTTACCATTGCTGCCAAAGGGGGAAGGAATCTATGTGAAAATCCCTACTATTTGGGGAGATTTGTTGAGGATATTGAGAAGATTGTAAAGAGAGAGATTACTTTTGGGTTGATGCATATGGATTTTCCCATATGTTGCCATCAATGCCAAAGGGGGAGATTGTTGGATGATATCAGTTTTTGGTACTCATCATGTTGTTGATACTCATGTTTTGTCACTGATGTCAACATCTATTGCTGTGGAAGAAGACAGACTAGTTACTTGACTGGAAGGAGTGTACGGACACTGTACGGATGAACCAGAATGATCGAAGTTAGATTTAAGTAGAAGACTAAGTTTTGACCTTACATCTAAGGCCACTTGACTTTATGTTTCATATCATGGATGTTATAGTTGTTTTAGTAAAGACTATTTTTCTGGACTGTGACTGTGATTCTAGACAGAGAAGGTCTCTGTGTTTTGGGCATGTCTTGCTAAGGAAGATGTTTCAAAACTTGTGAGCTTACTGATGGAGAGCTGACATATGATTGTGAAATGGGTTTAGTTCAATTTTTGTTTGGGTACTGATGATGTCAGCTGCGGTGTGTATTCTGGAGAAGACTTATTTCCAGGCCGACTTCAGACTTGTAACATGTGGAAATTAATTATGAGCATGGATTGCGGATTTGGAAGTATTTGTAATGAATTGTAAATATTGTATACTTGTTATAGGTACCGTGTGTATCTTACCAAGGGCTTATATAATTATTTGTATGATGGGAAGCCTTAATTGGCCGACCTAGTTAATTGTGTATTAGGAAAGCTTAACTGGCCGACCTAATGGGTTATTGTAAGAGGGTATATATGAGTGATCTTTTCATTTGTGAAAAGTGTGGTAGAGAAAGAAAAGAGCAGAGATTTATGAAGCTGTGAAGCTTGACTGCTGGATAGAGAGCAGAGTTGGTACTTCATTGGAACTGACCAATCAAAGACAATTGCTATTAGACAGTTCACTGGATTGTGTATTTGCTGTATACACTTGATGCAGATTGTGAATCCTTGAGGGTGGCTTTAACTTTCTTTGGGAAATGATCCTTGGCACTGAGCCTACTACTTTCATTGATTCCTAACAGGGTTTGTCTCCTAATAGAGACTGTGTACTATATTGTAATAACAAGCTCCTAACAGGGCTAATATCTTTTAGCAGGGATACTATACTCTCAGTACATTATTTTGTGGGTGTTAATTGTTTTACCTTTAACAAGGTTTCCTCGACAACAAACATTGTGCTATGGTGTTGGTAGTTACTGTGTTATTTATTTTTGTTGTTATGGTTCATAAAGTTTAAATTTTAATAATCTATTGCACAACTGATTCACCCCCCCCTCTCAGTTGTCTTGTGGATTGTTATTCCTAACAGATTGCAAAAAGTTAGAAACTAAAATTATCTCTTTGAAAGAAAGGCTTGAAAAATTAAACAAGTCAATCACTTGTCTAAATGTAGAAAATTAATAAAGTAAGAGAATAGAAGAAGTGACTAGGTCCAATTTAGAATTCAGAGCAGTTTAGTGCCAAAAACATGAAGGAGAAGTAGTTTCCTTGAGAAAAGATCTTGAAAACATCAAGATGCAGAAATTTTTCAAAGGCACAAATGCATTAAATGACATGTTGAGTAGTCAGAAAATTCACAAGGATCATTTTGGTTTAGGATATGAGATAGGGAAACTCTCTTCAAGTAGAAAAGAGTGAAAAATTGAAAAAAAATTTGTATCTACTAATGCGAAAGGACATAGTTTTAAGGTCAGAAATAATCCAAGGAAGAAAATTGATTTAAGCTATTTTGTTGTTTCCCTTAAGGCTAGAGACATCAAAAGAAGTGGAAACAACTGGTTCACAGGATCTACATATACTAGACAATATCATTTAATGAAGTAGAACCATTCTTAATTTCATGGTGGTTTTTATCTTTGTCATAAATATGGTCACAAAGCTAGAGATTGTAGTTATCATAGAATGTTTGATCATAATTATAATGATATATGTTATAACTATAATAAGTTTGGTCACATGGAAAAGATTGTTGGATGCTTGGAAGATATAAAGGTGGAAAAGACTTTGGATTGTCAAGAGACTCCTATGTTCCTGTGTATATTGAAAACCCACCTATGTGGAACAAGCTTAGACATAAAAATGTTAGAGATAAAAAGCATTGAAGTTACATTAACATATCAAAAAATTAGTTCCTACACAAAGCTTCCAACATAACTTTAGATGAGCTGAAACAAGTGCACCCAAGACTTGTTTGATTTTCTCTTAGAGAGAAATGTGGGTGTGCTCTCCCAACACAAAATATAAATCCCACTATTGATTGCTTACTTTCTATGGAGTGAATCCTATAATGCAAACTATTGATGTGATGAAGAGCTCAAGAACAAGTATGAGGAACTTGTCTCGAGCCTTCATCAAATGATGAAGATGAAAATACAAAACAAAGCTAGAATGATATGCAAGATCAAATGAAACTAAGATTCATTTCCATTTACCTAGCATATGATTTCTAGATTTAACTAAGATTGCAACAAAATGTTAAAATTCTTAAAGATCCTAGAATGAAACTAGCATGATAACAATGCACAAATGAAAGATTGATTTGCAAGGAGTGAGGCCTCCTATTTATTGATTTTTGGAGGGCTTGATGAGGTGGATCTCATGTGGCATCCACATAGGATCCACATAAGATAAAGGACTGGTCATGCAATAGGGAGAGTTGCTCATGATGGCTCAATGACAAGTGTAAGAGGGTGGGAGACCTAAAGTGAGTCACATGTTGAGCATCTTCCAAAGAGGAAAGGGGAGACAAGATGCAAGAGAAATGGTTTAGGCTATTTTAGGAAAAGGGAATGGACAACTCTCATAGGACGGGTGCTCACACACATGTGTGAGCACCATTATGAGGTTAATTGTTGTAGGAATTATAAAATTAGTCTAATTAATCTAAGATTAATTAGAGTAGGCTTAGGGGGGATGGTGATGGGTATAGATTAGGAATCTAACTAGATTTAGGATTAATCAAAATTAGATTTAGGTTAATGATAGCTTCGTAGAATATTAGAATGGAGGGAATAAATGAATAAAGATTTATTTAAAGGAGAACTTAATGGAGGGAATGTATTAAATATAATTTAATACATTTAGGGGGAAATGTATTAAAATTAAATTTAGATACTATAAAAGATAACTAGATTTAATTAAACAAATTTAATTAAGTAGGTAGGAAAATATAATAAGTATAATTAATTAATTAAAATTAACTATAATGTTACGGGGGGAATATTAATTAAATTAAATTAAATTAATAAGAGTGATAAGGGATGATTTTAAACGTTTACAGTTCCTCATGTTAATCATCAATTCATATGTTATAATTGTAACAATCTTGTACATAAACAATATGACTATAGAAATGGTAATATGAAATCACTTGGTTAGATCAAGCAATTGATGGTTAAACAAATAAAAGAATTTAAGAAAGTTTGGAGAAGAAAGAAAGAAAAAGAGGAGAAAGAATCTAATATTGTGCATGTTGCACAAGAGACTTCTATAAATGCATAAAAATAACATGGAGTTAGGGGGAGATGTTTATAGTTTTAACATTCAAACCCTATAGTTATAAATGATGAACTATAACTGATTGAATGTTTGAAGATGATAAATTGATGATCACTGAGCTCCAGAAAGTAAATGCAAGACATTAAACCAGTTAATGTATTGTATTATCTTTGGTGTCAACTTAATATAATCCGATTGGTCATATACATATTGTCATAGATTTCAAGAAACCAAAGAGATAAAGTTTATGTTATCGGTAAACATATAAAGCCGGTGTACACTGAGTGATAGTAAACACCGACAAATAGTGCACACCGACGGATATAGAACCCCGAGCAATCATAGTGTATACCGAGCACCGAAACACCAAGCAGAACAGAAGTCGGTGCCCGAGGACAACTAGATTCAATGACCGAGAAAACTAAGAGTTGATCACCGATTAGAACTGGGGTTAGGAAACGAAAAAACACTTGGCTGGTAGGAGCTATAATTAGAGTTAACTGATTGATTGCTTTATTTCCATCGTCCAGTTGAACTAAAGATTTAAAGCTACTTTTATTCACAGTTGTCAAGGAGAAATCTATGGAATAAAACTAAAGCAAAGCTTTAAAGATTAAAGCAATGCATGGCGATATTTCCGGATCAAGAAACTATCTACGTCAAGAACAAGAAAGACAAGGACAGTAAATGGTGAAATCATGTCTATATAAAGAGACAAGTAATTCATTATAAAAGAGAGGAATGCTGAATATAATTCTGGTGAAGATAGAAGTCTTCATGCAGATCTGATCATACAGGCTTAAGAACAGAGCCAAAGAATTTTGCAGACACCGAGCAACAGAGAAGTAATAGCATTCACCGAGCAGAAAGAAGGAAGAAGGTGAGCAAAGGAATTGAAGAGAACATCAATTAGAGAGGTATTATGGACTAACAATAGATCTGAAAATTTGCAAGTTAAAGTTGTATTGTTGAATGGATCATTTACTGTTTCATTTTAACCATTGATTCAAAAAATCTCTTAACCAAGTGGGATTTAACCATCCTTATTGTATTGAGATACTCAAGAGTATCAAAAAAATTTCATGTTGATAGCATAATGAATGATAGGTCAAATGATAAATTGTTAGTTTTAAATCCTCTAACAAGGCCACACTTAACAGTGTGTTTGTAACCTTTAACAAGGTTGGCTCTTCACTGAGCTCACTTCAGAAGAGTGAAAATTTTGGGTTATCAGTCCCAAGTGGTTTTTCCCTTAACAGGGTTTCCACGTTAAAAATCCATGTGTCAAATGTGTATATGGCTCATTACTTTGATGTTTTTCTTTACACATTACTAAAATAGGATTGGTCGGTAAACACTAAGTTTATTTACTGTTATTCAGTAAAAGGTAGAAAAGGATAAACAGTATACTCACCGAACAATATATATATTTGATAATATTACCTAAAGGCATACATTTTGTAAGATTGAAGATAACTAAAGGTATTATATTTATGATATAAAGTTTTGGTTGGATTATTGGATTAATTTTTGAGGCCACTGATTCACCCCCCCTCTCAGTTATTCTAACAATTGGTATTAGAGATGGTGTGCTTGGAAGAGAGTTTAAAGACTCAAGCTAAATATCAAAAGATGAGTAAAAGGGATGTGCCTAAGTTGAACAAAGACAACTTTGCATCATGGTAAAGCAAGATAAGACTCCACCTATCAGGCATTGGAAATGATGTCACTCAATACTTGGATACTAAACATGTTGCACCGACAGGACCTCTGATTGTTGATCAATTAAGAGACAAACATGAACACAACTCTATGATGATAGAACTTGCTTCTTCACTATCCGATGTTGAGTTTGAAGATGTCAAATCATGCACCACTGCAAAGAAAATGTGGGACAAACTCAAGCTAGTACATGGAGGCAATACAAATGTGCTGAGAGCTAAGGCTGAAAGCTTAGGAGGAAAGTTTGATGACCTAAGAATGAAAGGAGAGAATATCACTCAGTACAATAGCATAATCAAAGAAGTTTTCAATGCTATTCGAGGAGTAGGAGGTGTACTTGAAGAAGAAACAATGGTAAGTAAAATTCTGAGAACCTTACTACCTATTTATGCTATTAGAGTACCTGCAATTCAAGAAATGAGAGCAGTAACAAATACGAATGTTACTCTAGATAGTTTGATTGGTAGACTTATTTCATTTGAGATGAATAACTTTGACAATAGTGTCTTACCAACTATTGAGTATGCATTCAAGTCTTCTCTGAAAATAAGTAAATCAAGTCATAAACACACTATGAGAAATGATAGTGATGAACAAAAACTTGATGAAATTGAAGAACTAATGGCTAGAAGATTGCAAAGAGGCAAAGGTAGATACAAAGGTAAATTACCATTGGTATGTTTTAATTGCAAAGAAATTGGACACTTTTCTACTAGATGCCCTAACAAGAGAAAAGATGAAAGAAATAATGAAAGATCTTATAAAAAGAATTCTGATAGAAGTGATGACCAAGACTACAGAAGCAACCGACACTCTGACAGAAGAGATAACTAAGACTACAAGGACAAAATCAAGAAGGCTTGTTACCTGGTTGAGAACAAATCTAAAAATACTGACACCGAATCTAATGAAGATATTGAGGTAGTATTTGTTGCTATGAAGGATGATTCAGATGAAGAAGAAAGGTATGTTGAAATTGCACTCATATCTAAGGTTAGTAAAAATCATGTCTGGATTATTGATAGTGGTTGTACTCACCACATGACTGGAGATAAGGAAAAGTTTGAAACTTTTGAACATTATAATGGTGGATCAGTTAGGATGGGTAATGAATCACCTTGTCCAGTAGAAGAAAAATGAACAATCATGTTGAATAATATGACCAGATGTGAAAATGCATATTGGGTGAAAAGACTTAACTATAATCTATTGAGCGTTTCACACCTGAATATTACATGACACCGAGTTGCATTTGAAAACAAAAAGGCAAAGATCTATAATGAAATAGGAAGGTTGATCAGTATTGGTGAACAAACAAAAGGTAATCTATTCTATCTTGATGACATTAAGACCACTTGTTTATTGGCTAGAAATGAAGACATTTGGTTGTGGCATAAAAGGTTATGCCATGTGAATTTTGAGAACATGGTTGTGATAAGCAAGAAACAAAAAATAAGAGGCTTACCGAGCATGTCAAAGCCCAACCATGTAATGTGTAAGAATTGTCAAAAAGGAAAAATGACAAAGTCTAGTTTCAAGAGAAAAACCTACACATCTAATGTTATTCTGGAATCAGTCCATACTGACTTATGTGAACCAATGAGAACAAAAAGCTATTATGGTGATAGATACTTCATTTTATTTGTTGATGATTATTCTAGAATGATGACTGTTATGTTCTTAAAAGAGAAATCAGAAGCATTTAAGATGTTCAAATGGTATAAAGCTATAGTTGAAAAACAAAGTGGAAAAGAACTGAAATGTCTAAGATCATATAGAGGAGGATAATTTATTTCTGATGAATTCACTAAATTTTGTAATGAGCATGGAATTACAAGAAAAGTTTCTACACCGAGAACATCGCATCAAAATGGGATTACTGAAAGGAGGAATAGATCAATTGTTGACTGTGACAGAACACTGATGATTGAAAAAGGTATCACACAAAAATTCTGGAGAGAAGCTGTAAGTATTGTTGTCTATACATTAAACTGAGTTCAATTTAAGAAAGACACCAATAAGACACCTTATGAGCTATGGCATGGATACACACCAAATGTGAGTTACTTTAGAATTTTTGGAAGTCAATGTTATATATTGAAAGATGATAGAAATGGAAATCTTGACTCCAAAAGTGATGAAGGAATATTTCTAGGTTATTCTACCAAAAGCAAAGCTTATAAATGTCTTAACAAATCTTCTAACAAAATCATTGAAAGTGCAAATGTTAAAGTGGATGAATTTGCTGAGAAAAATGACGAGGAAAGCAGAAAGGAATCAAAAGATTACAACAAATTTGTCTATAGTGAAGAACCCGACACTCTACCCAAGCAATCGTGTATCACTACTGAGTGACAGAATAATGCAACTGAGTAACAGGCTATACACAGTGAAAATTAGGAAAATGTTCACAATGATGAACTGAGCAATGAAAATCAAAATGAAGGTCAATATGATGATCAGAATGATGAACAAAGATCTGAACCTGTACTTTCCAAATATGTCAGAAGACACCATCCACAGGACCAGATCATTGGAGACAAAAGAGCTGGAATGAGAACAAGAAGTAAGTCACTGAACACTAGATGTTTGATTTGTGATTTTAAGCCTAAATATGTTAATAATGTACTTGAGAATCAAGAATGGGTCAGTGCTATGAATGAAGAGATTGAACACATTGAGAAGAACAAAACATGGATATTAGTACCTAGACCGGGTGACAAAAAATGTCATTTGTACCAAATGGATATTCAGAAACAAACTAAATGATAATGGAGAAGTCACAATGAACAAAACAAGAATGGTATGCAAAGGGTATGCACAAGAAGAAGGTATTGAATATGGAGAAACCTTTGTACCCATTTCTAGACTAGAAGGAGTAATAATTCTACTTGCTTATGCTTCTTTCAAAGGATTGAAAGTATACTAAATGGATATTAAATCTGCATTTCTGAATGGAATACTAGAAGAGGAGGTATACATTGAACAACCTGAAGGGTTTGTTGATGTTAACAAGAGGAACATGGTTTGTAGACTACACTGAACCTTGTATGGATTGAAGTAAGCACCAAGAGCATGGTATGAAAGACTTCACTCTTATCTCATTAGTATTAGATTTATAAGAACAAGTGATAACAATAATCTGTATTTGAAAGAAGATACTAATGATAACATTGTGATTGTTGAGATATTTGTTGATGATATCATATTTGGATTAATGATATGTTATGAAAATCATTTGCTGATGAAATGAGCAAAGATTTTGAGATGTCAATGTTTGGAGAGATCAAATTTTTTCTTTGTCTATAGATTCTACGACAGGATGAAGGCATCTACATCACACAATCCAAATACATCAAAGAAGTTCTGAAGATATTCAAAATGGAGGACTCCAAACCAGTTGGAACACCTATGGCAACTAGATGCAAATTGAAAAAGGAAGACAAGACAACCGAGGTAAATCAGACCTTATACAAATCTATGATTGACATATTAATGTATGTTGTACATACTAGACCAGATATAACACATGCAGTTGGTATAATTGCAAGATTCTTTGCTAATCCCAATGAATCACACATGACTATTGTTAAAAGAATTCTGAGATATCTAAAGATACCGAAGACTATGGTCTGTGGTATAATAGAGAAGGAAAATCTGAGCTACAAGTCTATACCGATGTTGATTGGGCTGGAAATATAGATGATAGAAAGAGAACAACATGAGGAGCATTCTTTATGGGTGATAGGCTTGTCACATGGATAAGTAAAAAGCAAGGATGCATATCACAATCAACTGCAGAAGAAGAATATGTGGTCGCTACTGCAAATTGCTCTAACATCGCATGGATTAAACAATTGCTGAAAGGTATGAATATGGAAATTCATGAACCAGTAATTATCTATTGTGATAATACAAGTGCTATCAACATTTCAAAGAACCATGTGATGCATGCTAAGACAAAGCATGTATCTATCAAGTATCATTACTTGAGGGAACAAGTACAAGAGAAAGAGGTGATATAGGAATATGTATAATCAAAAGAAAAATTGGCAAACATATTCACAAAGCCATTGCCAAAAGATACATTTGAGTACCTAAGGAAGAGACTAGGGGTCTGTTCCTTGTCCACTAGTCACTAAGCTAACTTGGTGGCTGCATCAGCCTACACATTATTAGAATATCATTCATGTTAATGCAAGAAAAGATATGGACTGCAATGATTTATCAGTACACAAAAAGGTACTTATCTGAACCACACACTTGAGATATCATTGCCTACTACAGAGTTGTATTGTTGATGGACAGAATGGAGATGAATATATTCAGTGATATATTTTTATTTGGCATTGTTGTCAAAGGGAGAGGAATATATCCATATGAAATATCTATCATGATCATCCAAAGCGAGAGAAGAGAATTATCCATCAGGGAGAGAAACAGTCAAAGGGAGAGAAAGATTCCATAAAGTAAACCAACCCTCAAAGGGAGAGAATTGAAGAAAGTTAACATTGTACATCTATCCAGTAAAGTGAGAAGAAATTCTACAACAAAGGAAGAGACAAAATCAGAAGTTGCTACATCTATCCAGTGAATGGAATGAAGAATGAACAAAGCACTCTGCAAGAATCAAATCTAAGCTAGAAGAGCTTATTGAGAGTCAAATATTTGAATTGGTTATAGAATAATAAGTTTGGTATGATATGGCATATTTGATATTGTATTGATATTATGTTTCCATCAATGCCAAAGGGAGAGATTGATGAACTATAAGTGATTGAATGTTTGAAGATGATAAGTTGATGATCATTGAGCTGCAGAAAGTAAATGCAAGACATTAAATTAGTTAATGTATTGTATTGTCATTGATGTCAACTTGATATAATCTGATTGGTCATATACATATTTTCATAGGCTTCAAGAAACCAAAGAGATAAAGTTTATGTTATCAGTACACATATAAATCCATTGTACACCGAGTGATAGTAAACACTGACAGACAGTGCACACTAATGGATAGAGAACCCCAAGCAGTCACAGTGTATACTGAGCACCACAACACCGAGCATAACTAAAGTCGATGCCCGAGGACAACTGGATTCAATGACCGAGAAAACTAAAAGTTGATCACCAATCAGAACTGGAGTTAGGAAACAAAAAAACACTTGGCTCGCAGGAGCTATAATTAGAGTTAACTAATTTATTGTTTTATTTCCATCGACTAGTTGAACTAAATATTTAAAGCTAGTTTTATTTACTGTTGTCAAGGAGAAATCTACAGAATAAAACTAAATCAAAGCTTTAAAGATTAAAGCAATGCATGGTAAGATTTTTGGATCAAGAAGCTATCTACGTCAAGAACAAGAAAGACAAGGATAGTAAATGGTGAAATCATCTCTTTAGAAAGAGAAAAGTAATTCATTATAAAAGAGAGGAATGTTGAGCATAATTCTGGTGAAGATAGAAGTCTTCATGCAGATCTGATCATACAGGCTGAAGAACAGAGCCAAAGAATTATGTAGACACCGAGCAACAGAGAAGCAACAACATTCACTGAGCAGAAAGGAAGAAGGGGAGCAAAGGAATTGAAGAGAACATCGATTAGAGAGATATTATGGACTAACAATAGATCTAAAAATTTGCAAGTTAAAATTGTATTGTTGAACAGATCATTTACTGTTTCAGTTTAACCATTGATTCATAAAATCTCTTAACCGAGTGGGATTTAACCATCCTTATTGTATTGAGATACTCAAGATTATCAAAAGGTTTTCATGTTGACAGCATAGTGAATGCTAGGTCAAATGATAAATTTTTAGTTTTAAATCTTCTAACAAGGTCGCATTTAACAGTGTGTTTGTAACTTTTAACAGGGTTGGCTCTTCACCAAGCTCGTTTTAGAAGAGTGAAAATTTTGGGTTACCGGTCCCAAGTGGTTTTTCCCTTAACAAGGTTTCCACTTTAAAAAACTATGTGTCAAATATGTATATGGTTCATTACTTTGATGTTTTTCTTTACACATTACTAAAACATGATTTGTCGGTAAACACTAAGTTTATTTACTGCTATTCGGTAAAAGCTAGAAAATGATAAACAATATACTCACTGAGCAGTATATATTTTATAAGATTACTTAAAGGAATACATCTTTTAGGATTGAAGATAACTGAAGGTATTATATTTTTGATATAAATTTTTGGTTGGATTATTGGATTAATTTTTGAGGCCACTGATTCACCCCCCCCCCTTCTCAGTCATTCTAACAATAAATCAAGACATGTTGTGGATAGTAGAAATATATCATCAAAGAGAGTGGTGGTACCCTAAATTTTGATAATTTAGAAGTCACATTCCACTATCAAGAAGAAAGTTTCTTCATACTAAAAAAATCAAACGAAGGAAGCTTTAAGACACAAATAAATATAACTAACTAATCAAAGCCTTCAGAAAATGCTAGAATTTTGACCTGCAAACAAAGATGATGCCAACAAAGGCTGAAGATGGTCGAATTAAAAATCTAAAAATGGCCTAGTTTGGGAATTCAAATTTCCTATCTCCATAATAAATATTAGATTTTCACGAGGTGTTCTAGATTTTGACCAAAGTCAAATCCAAAAGTTAGGTAGTTATTTTATTGTTTTTTTCAAAATAATTTGTAATAAGGGTTGTGTCTTTTCACCCTAAAGAGGTGTGAAAGCCACACACACACACACATATACATAATGCAAAATGTAAAGAGACAAGAAAATATAATATAATACAATTTCACATTTTTGGCTAGTTTTGGATCAACAACTGTAACATGGACCTGGATGTACTATTTCTTTCAAAATCAATAAACATAAGTATTTTTTCTTTCATATGTGGGAATTGACTCAACTTCATTTTTTATTAGTCCCTTGGATAAAATCTTTAGATTTTCTTCAAAGTGATAGTTTGATGTTGCATACTTAATTGATTAAATTTATAGCTTTCATTATCAATTAGTCTTTTCATCTTGCATGGTTAAATTCAATTGATTGTGGCCACAATCAACCAGTCTATCATTTGAGGAGTTAAACTCAATTGAGATAGTTCTGGATTTGTCTGAAGATACATGCTCATCATAACGCCTTTGAAGTGATATGTTTCTTGTAAACTGTCTCTGAGGTTGTACATAGGGTTGGGATGATTTTGACTATATTGCCCATGATAGAATAAGGTACTAGTCTAATCGTTATCTGGATTATAGTTATTTAGTTCATTGTTTATATTTTTGTGATATGTTATCTATTTGTTCATTTCAAATTACATACACAGTTACTAAACATTCTTTTAATTACTTAAAGTATTTCAATTTACAGTTCATGATATATTGCTTTCAGTTAGATTTCTTTCAAGTTCCTTGCCATACTTGAGAGAGGATGTTGAAGTGTTTCTTATCTGCTATAAAATGCCTTGTAACTTGAAGGATAAGTCAAGGTATAGGCCTACCAACCTTGGTTTTGCAGAGCTAGAATTGCAGAAGTTTCAACTTTTCCTTGGTTGTGACTTGTTAGTTGGCCAAATCACTTGGGTTTCCTAGCATTGGATTTGCAAGTCCATAGGAAATCCAATCTGTTGATTTGAGCACCAACAGAGAGTAGTCTCCAAGAGGAAGAATAAAAAATCATGATGACACTGTTGTAAATATCACATGGTTTGACCATAAGTTTGAAGACAATAGTCTATATAGGGACACTGACCTTTATATGATAATGATAAAGGACTAGGAAAGAAAACAATAAATAAAATCAACATACATATATAGAAATAAGTGGCATTGTAATATCATCACCTCTTTTTTCTACAAACCTATGCAAGGAAGAGATTCAAGATTGTCTAAATTTTGCAAAGTTATAAGATAATGTGTTAGAGGAAGTTTTCATTCCTCAATTTCATAGGACAAAAGCAATATGTGATCATGATAAGGAAAATATGAATAAAAGGCCTTCAAAGAGATATCCATAACAATGATCTAACCAAAGATTTCAAAAACTCCTATAAAGTGGCATAAGTTTTTTTTATTGTAATGACATGATAATTCACCAATTTAACGGTGACGGGAGTTCTCAACAAGAAATTAACTTAACAACCTTGAAGCTTTATGATGGAAGATATGTAGCCATATTTAGGACAATTATTAATCCCCAATCGTAGACAAGTGAAGAAATGTGATCCAAAAAGCTCATTACGATCCACATTCTTCTTAAACATTGGGCCTACTCTAGCTGACTATACTAGTTTGGAGGAATATTGGGTCTTAAGGATCTTCTTATGAAAATCCTCAAGTGGTCTAAGTCATGAAGCTCATAGAAGGGCCTCACAAAATGCAGACAAATGCCTTGAAGAGAACCAAAGTTAAAAATTAGTGTCATGCTAGGTTCACCAAAATGTGGAGAAAGGAATTCATCACTCTCAAGATGACAAAACCTCTAGGAGAGAATCAAGTCTTATATCCATGATAATTGGGAGATATAGTTAAATGATATTTAAGATATAATAAATATAAAAAGATTATAATTGTTATTAAATGGTTGCTCCAATGGCTGTTCTCACTTGCTCTGCGAAGTCAAAATTAATGGCCTCTTCAATGTTGCTTCCCATAGATGGGGACTTGTTGGGTGTATTCGTTGCCACTATCTTAAACTGGAGGATTCTTCTTTGTGTTTACAAGAACTACAACTACTTCCATCTCTATATCCCATCTAGATTTGATCCCACCCTCCACAAAGCTCCCTTGGGTTGGGTCTTTGGCTTCTGAAGGTGTGTTAGGTGCTACTTCGTTGTTGGGTTCCTTTTTCCACATTTGGTGAGTGCTTCAGGGGTTCTTGATGATGTTCCTGAAAAAACTGGTGGAGGGGAGGGGGTGGGTTCTAATGGAGTGGTTCTCGCTGGGCGCTCTTCTTGGAGACCTATTAATGTTGCTTGTGGATGGAGCTTTTCTCATATTGCCAAATTTGTTGTTGATATTCCTTCAAAGGAGAAATCTCATCCTCTTTTTTGTTCCAAGACCTCCCTTTGCTCTTGTGTGGACTAGATGTAGTGGATAATATGGACTACTACCAATGTTTCTAGTTGGTTTGTAGATTTGCTTGTTTTTGACCTTATATTTTGGATCTTCATTGTTGGGTGATTGATTCTTAGAAATCTTTAGTTTCTAGTAACATTGATCTTTTCCCTTGTACTAAGGGGGTTCTTATTTCTATTTTTCCTTCTTATAATGACCAAGCTCTGGTGATGAGAAAGTTTTGGGCTTGGGGGACTCTCTCTTTTTTCCAAACCCTAGACAGACTCCTTTAACCCTCTACTAAACCACTTAGTGTGCATTTAGACTGGGTTCATCTTCCCAATCTTCCCCTTTATTTTTGGGAGAATTCTTATTTTGAGGCCATCGACAACTCCATTTTCCACTTCTTAAAGGTGCATGATACCACAACTTCTATGGATCTCTCTACCTTCACTCGCATTTTGGTTGACATTGACATCTCCACACCTCTTCCCAAAGATGTGGTTCTCATCATTTGGGATAGGCACGAAATAAATCACTAGATTATGAGTGTCTCCTCTTTCAGTTTCAGCAGTACTTCTCTACTGGTCATCTAGAAATAAATTTTTGTCTCTTGCATTGTAAAGATGTTTCCACTTGGTAGAAGGATGCTAATGATAATCATTTGACTATCCTAGCTTCCTTAGATGTCTCTCTATATGCCGGTGATGACTCCCCTTAGGATGATTCTCCTAGTGTTGATTTGGCCTCCTCAGACTTGACGGTCCTGACTCCACCTTGTTTTGATGGTGCAACCCCCTCTAGCTACATGTACCCTTCTCTAATTGCTTCTTCTGCTATGCTCCAACCCTTGGCTGATGATGTGCAACATTTCCAACACTCTACCACTAATGTTGACAGTCTCACAAAGAGGGTTTCACCACTTTCTCCCTCTTGTGGTGCTGACTCTATCGATGGTGATGCAAGAGCATCTTGGGATATTAGCAAACTTCCATCAAATAAAAATATTTGTGTAGACACCCTAAATTGTCCTTTTTCATTTCTATATTAATTTAATTAATATTGCCTATAACAATATAGTTAATTCTTATAGATTAACTATATTTGTTATATTCGACTATTTATTTAATTTTATTAAATAAATTCATCACCTTGTATTTAAATTTAAATTAAATACTATCCCTAATATATTAAAATTTATTTTAATATATGTTTTCTCCATATTTCTTTTAAATAAATTTTATTTATTTAATCCCTCTATTTTCTCTAAAATTCTTCTAAACCTCATTTAAATTTAATTTAATTTAATTTAAA
>MU224056.1:629856-647550 GCA_018584345.1 Thuja plicata | reverse complement strand
TGATTGAATTGAATTGATTATGTATTGCAATTGTGATTAAGGAGAAGATAGGATGTTCCTTTTCAATTCCCAAATGCACAAATGGGAGATCCAAGTTGATCAACCCCAAGAGAAGGGTTAATGCACAGATGAATCAACTATTTGGAAAGGAGAATAATAAAGGAATTACCTGAAATTTTGATAATTCTATGTATAGGAATGATATATGACTGTAATTGAAAAGATCTGAGAAATGCACTAACCTTGAAATATTGCAGATCAAAGAATGTTGTTTTCTGAGGTCTGTAGACAGTTTCTGGAAAAACTGACAGTTGATACCGAACCAAAATGCAGAGATGAACAAAACCCAAAAATCATTTTCCATTCTGATGTCGTCTTATGAAAAAGGTCAACCTTGACCCACAAATGTCAACCCTGACCCAATAATGTCACCCCTGACCTGCACAGATCTGAAAGTGACTTTGTTCACAGATCCTGGAAGTTTTCCGAAAAGGGTATCCAGATCTGGGCTCAAATCCATAGTTTTGTACCTGTACCTGCAAGAAAAAGGATATTGTTTTATTGTGGGGGAGGGGTTTGCCTTGGTCAAACCCCAGTTTTGGAATTAACCTCAAATATATGTAATTGAAATTGCAGAAATAGACAAAGTAAATGCATAAATTCACCTTTCTTGAAAAAGTCCTTATGGCAGATTTGAATCCTTGAATCCACAAGTATGCGTCAAAATGTGAAATTTAAAAAAGGTAGGATGTCTTTGATCTCTTACTTGTAGATCTCCAACACCAAGTCTTGAATGGGTTCTTGAATCTGGAACAGGCTTGGAAGAAGGTGGATGGAGAGATCACCAAAAGGGCACCTTGTAGCTTCAAACCTTCAATGGCCTCCAATGGATCTCCTTCATGGAAATGGATGCTTGAATGAATGGATGCTTGCTTGAACTTCACTTGATGATGCTTTATCTCAATTAGGAATGCTTGATGATAATCCTCAATCTTGCTTAGCTTCGCGTGATGATCGTTCTTAATGCTTAGAGAAAATGAGAGAGAAAGCTTCCCTTTTATATGAAATTAGGGCACAATCTTCCAAGGAGGCCTACATAGGAGAATTAAATCCCATTAAAGCCTTTAACCCTAGGAGAGGACCTATATTAAATATAATTTTAGAATCAACGCATCGGAACCCGAAACAGCCGACTTAGGAGTGGGAAATACTTTTTGCAAAGGCCGACCTCCCAAAACTGCAAGACCTCAGGATCTGAACCCTGGGTCAAGGTCGAGGTCGACCTTGACCTAGGTCAGGGTCGAGGTCGACATAGACCTGAAATTTCGACCTTGACCCTGAAGCCCAGAATCATCAGTCTACCATTCAAAATGCAGAAATCAGGCCAAACAGGAGTGGAAAGAGGAACAAATCAGGGAGGAAGCCATGTCAAAGTCAGGAACCCATTTAAGGCGCTTGTCATGACCCCAAACCACTTACTCGGAAGGCTAAACACATCTACAATGGAAGTGCTTCCATTTTCTGACTATACAAATAATAGAAAGTTGCTCTCTCATTTCTTTCCATCATGTCTTATTGTTTCCATTGTGTTGCATTGGCTGTAAGGATTGGATTGATCTCCTTGAGTTTTCTCCGTCCTTGACTGCATCAGATAGTATCGCTTGGATAGTTTTCTTTTGGTGCAATAAAAATTGTTCTTCAATCTCTCATTCTCCTCCCCATGTTGTGGATGAGTTGTCCACCCCCAATCTTGATGTGGGTTACTATCTATTCTTCTAGTGTATTGTTAATGGTATATGTTTTACCTTGTTGTAAATGGCCTTTTTGGTTTGTCTTTGTAAGGGTCAGCACCCTTATTTGTTGCTTTTTAATATAAAAACAAGTTTATAATGCTATGATAAAGAAAATATGATATGCTCAACAAAATAAGAAATGGAGTGGTATGAGGGACTCCATTTGAATCCACAAAGTCAAAGCTCAATGGAGTGAAGGCGAGGTGATGAAGTTGAAGTGCTATGAAGACCAAGATGTTGTGAAGATATCCACAATGCAAGCACCGGCTCATAGAAGTATACAAAATGTGATGCACACTTTGGATAATGAGAGGGGGAAGGGGGATGCATCAACATAAAATTAGAAACACTAAAAACTAACTTATGTTACCACCACAAGAAAAAATGTGCAAGAGAACTGAACCAGTAACACAAGAACACCAAGATTTATACATGGAAAACCCAAACTAGGAAAAACCATGGTGATCACTAGCTCACAAAGATGATTCACTAAAGTATTTGGTCTGATTACAAAAGATTGCAAATGATAAGTTATAAATATTAAACACATAGGTCATATATAGAATGAAATCATCTAGACAAGATATAAGCATTTAAGTATAAGACCTAGACCTAAATTTGATATTTCAACAATCAATAAATATAGCACCCAAATCTAAAATTGAAAGCACAACCCATCATAGGAGAAAGATGGACCAAGAACATGTTACACATGTTTCAATGCCAGATCTGCAATCAATGGATCATCAACCAAGGATAAATCAAATGTGTAGAAGAAAACTGCCCACTACCAGTGGTAACTAAACCTCCACATGCTATGGTGATATCTATATGCCATATCAGAAGCCATGTCAACATTCCACATAAGAGGCCATGTCAATATACCATGTGAGAAGTTGCCACAATAATTTCCTGGATCAGAATAACAACTAGAAAGATCAATAACTTGAGAAAATACAGTCTATGGAACACTAGGAACATATACTTGATAACTAGAGAACACCATGTAACCAAGACCAAGTCATGAATTCATCTGAATGAGTAGCAGCAAAACATCAACCATGATTTCTAGAAGAGAACCACTCTAGAAAGACATGTAACTACTAATGTAAACCTGTCAACTAGAATACAACACAGTGCTACAAAAGATGTATCCGGGCCAGGCATACATCCAGAAATAAGAATATAATATAGGAGCAATGTAGAACATTGTCTGCACATGAACACTGGAAAGATTTATGTCGTCAACTGTTATGAGATCATACAAGAAAAATTCTTGTCCTCCACTATTCTGAGACCATACATGATATATGTATGTGTTGAAATCCTACCTATTGGGAGCACGCTCAAACATGCAAACGTTAAAGATATAAATCATTTAACTACACTAAACATGTCTAAGAAGCATAATATAAAAACAACAATGGATTCCATTACAACCTCCGACGAGCTGAACAAGGACACCCAATGCCTTGTTGATTTGCTCTTAGAGAATTGTGGGTGTGCTTTCCCAACACACTATCAAAATCCCAATAAAATTACTTGCATGCTATGGATTGAAACTAAATGCAGCTAATGGATATAATGAAGAGCTCAAGAACAAGTATGAGGAACTTGTCTCAAGCCTTCACCAAATGTGGATGAAGATGTAAACACTACACTAGGATGATTTGCAATATCAAAGAAAACTAAGATTCGTTCACCATTATCCTAGCATGTGATTTCTAGATTTAACAATGAACTAAAAGGCATGAAAACATGAATATGAGCTAAGAATTCAAAAACTAAACTAGCATGATAACAATGCATAAAAGGGAGATGATTTTCTCTTGACAATGACCTCTATTTATAGAGTTTTCTGGAGGAGAGAGAGGGCTTGGATGAGGTGGAGCTCATGTGGCATCCACATAAGTGCCACATGAGGGACACATAAGCCATGCAAGAGGCCCACTTTGCTCACATATGTGTGAGCAACTTTGGATGTGATGGGTCAAAGTGTACTTAAAGTACACATGTAAAAGATCTTGTAAGAGGTGTAAGAGGGTGTAAAAGTTTTGGGCCAATGAGACACTTTTAGAAGGTGTAAGAAGGTGTCATCATGGGTGTAAGAAACCTTGTTGGCACCAAATAAGGATTATTTAGAAAAAATAATTTTTAAAAATTTTCTCACACATGTGTGAGCAAATAATTAGGACTAGTATGTGTAGGAATCAAGAAATTAGCTTAATTAACCTTAGTTAATTAATAAATAGGTATATTTGGTGAGAGTGATGTGAGGTAGGGTAGGATATAGGTTCAAATTAGCTTAATCTAAATTAAAATTTAGATTAATTGTGATTTAGTAGAATTAGGTCATATGGAGGAATAAATAAATTATAAATTTATTTAAAAGTGAATTAATGAGGGGTAATGTATTAAATAAGCTTTAATACATTAAAAGGGGCTAGTATTTAAATTAAATTTAAATACTAAGGAAAGTGAATCATATTTAATTAAATAAATAGAAGAATATAATAAATATAATTAATTATTTAAAATCAATTATAATGCTATGGGAATATTAATTAAATTAATATAAGGATGATTTTGGACGTCTACATTTTGCCCCTCTTTGATGCGTCGTCGAAAGTGACATTGTGTCAAAGAAAAGAAAATAAGATGCCCCGGAGAGGTCAGAAAACCTATAGTAGCGAGAGCGGAGGAGTGTGCCCCCTCGAGAAAATAATAGGAAAAAATATAAATTTTTAATAAAATTTTCTCGAAAAGGCAGGAAAACGGGGAAAGTGGACCAATTGCATAACATGTCCAAGGAAAATGGAGAAAAAAAATGGGGACCAGAACAGGAAATGGAGAAATAGCTGAAAGAAATGGGTCCCAAGGGGCTATAAATAGTCCACCAGGGCCCACGGACAAGTCACTTTCACTCACAAAGAGCAAAAAGAGAGAAGCAGAGAGTAATGACAGCGCAACAAGAGCGAGCACAGCTTGGGGAGCGCATCCATGTACACCAGCGACTTGCGGATGCGGGACCACTGGTGAGTAGTCGAGCACCACCTTAATACTTTATGCATTTAATGTTTTGGTAGGTCTTTAGAGAGCAATAAATGCTCTAAAACTGGTGCGCAGCGCAGACGACAGTCGCCTAACTTCCATCTACGCAGACGGAGGTCGACAGACTGCCGTCGTCACAGACGGCCGACTGGCGATCGGCGTCTACGTAGACGGAGATCAATCGATCTCCGTCTGCGAGGGCAGGGGGAGGAAAAAAAGTGCAGGGGAGATGGTGGTTTGTGACCGCCGCCATTTGTGTGGTAAATTAGCGGTGACCTAAACCACCATCTTCACAGACTGACGTCTGCGAAGATCCGCCGGCTCCACAGACTAGGGACTATGAAAGTTTGCCATCTGTGAGAGTCAACTGCCATCTGCACGGATTGACCCAAAAATGGTAGAGAAAAGAAGAAGAAGAGGAAAGACAAGGGTTCGAGAGCATTTTTTGATGCCCCGGACGGGCCTGGGACATTTTTTGATGCCCTAAAATGCTATCTAATTGCTAACATTTGCTTGCTAACTGCAGGAGGAGACCATCATGTTTCAGGCCAGGGAGTGCTATCTAGTGACCATGGAGCTGGAGCAGTAGTTGACAGTGGTCGAGTGGGGACAGGTGACCTTATGTGGACTAGAGCACGTGCGACATTGGTCGCATCTGTAAGCACATAATGCGCTCATGTCTGCATTGATAGAGAGATGGCATAGTACCACCTCTAGCTTCCACTTCCCTACAGGGGAGGCGATTATCACCCTCCATGATGTATGGAGGATCTACATAATTCCCATTCAAGGGCTTATACTTGAGTATTGCATGGAGGGGTCAGAGCCATAAATGGAGATGGCACTGGGGTGGAGATTTGCAGATCTGCCAATTATACGGTAGTGGATGTCTTGGACAAGGGCTATGACTATGGAGCCACGGCCACAGCGAATGGCATTATATCTAGTTGGGTTGATAGGGGTCATCTCATGCCTGATCATGCAGGCAAGGGGTTCCCTATAGGGTGGGCACGAGTATTGAACATCATGGTAGAGGATGGCGACCAGTACTATTGGGGATATGTCATCCTAGGCCAGTTATATTATAATCTTCATATGTGCGCCTACCGCAAGGGTACGACACTAGGTCCTGGATGTAGACTTTTGCTAGTATGGGCATGAGAGCACATTGTGGTCACACGACCGATCAGACATCAGGAGACTAAGGAAGCATATGAGCCTTTTGTATGTAGATATAGGCCACGTATCAGTTATGAGGCCACATATTCAGTCGGATACTGGCGTAGGAGACTGGACAAGATGGGGGCTATACTATGGGCACCCTATATAGGATGTGAGGCCTAGGGTCACAAGATCCCACAGCAGGGTGCATATGGAGAGGATGAGTTCTACGACTCATATTATATGAGATTTGTGCAGACTAACTGCTAGTTGTTTAGGAGGACAGCATATATGATATCTAGGTACATGCCATCCAGGGTACAGAGGCAGATGGGCCAGCTTCAGGAAGCAGTACTAGACGGGTTTCTTTGTCCATTGGTTACCCGAGAGGTGGGGAGTGTGTGGGGGATAGGTGCAGATCCTCGTATAGCATGAGGATCTTTCATGGGTATGATCGAGGTCCCATAGATCAGGGCTTGAGAGTCATTACAGGATGCAGGTGTAGTACCCTTAAATGCATAGTGGTGGGCCGCTCATAGACCCATTAGACTGATAGTGCCTGGAGTTGTATAGGAGGATGAGCAGTCGAGGGTCGAAGGAGATGGAGGAGGACAGGGGGATGATGACGATGAGGAGGGAGGAGATGGAGGGGCCGGAGGGAGGAGAGTTTGGTCTTGGGTTGCAGTACCGAGGTGGAGGGGACAAGTGCAGATACCTGTAGGAGGGTACCCACCTATTATTCCTGATGTACAAGTATAGGGGCAGGATCTGTAGGGGCCACCACAGGGACCACCACAAGGACATGGGCCACCACAGGGACCACCACAGGGGCCACCAGGGCAGGATCAGGTACCACCAGTGGGATACATATCCCAGGAGACACATGATACAGTCATAGTAGAGTGAGATATCCTGCAGACCAAGCTGAGGAGGGTACAGGGACTATTGGCGACATCTCAGGTGATTGAGGTGAGCGTTTAGGATGAGATACTATGATTACAAGGATTATTGGATACAACACAGGCCACAGCCTACAGACGGAGGTGGCCCAGGTACAGAGGGAGTTGTCAGCAGAGACTACTCGGGGGGATAGTGCTCAGCGAGCACTAGACATTTTACAGGCTCAGGTGGATAGCGGAGAGTTCACTATGATAGAGGAGTATGGAGACCGTGAGGAGGAGCTAGCAACAATTTCAACACAGATAGCGGCTCTTACAGCAGAGCAGGATTTAGCATGTAGACATGTAGAGGACTACAGGGCAGACCGCGATATAGCGTGTCTAGTAGGTAGTGTGATAGGTTTGGGTTAGATGATGGTCGATGCTATGGCAGCCCAGAGAGAGGCAGGACGGAGAGACCGAGAGGCCGCATACTACATGAGACTTTACCATGGTGTAGTACCAGAGGAGGCACGACAACCTGCCTATTCTAAGAGGGAACAGACAGAGAGCATCGGTCGGAGATCACAGGGATCAGTGGGGTTACCGCCACGTCCCAGCAGTGGAGCAGGACCATCGCGGCCACCACCATGATGCTTCTAAGACTTTTTGGATACACATTTTTGACACATGATGTATGATACTGACACTTTTGATATATATATACATGGACTATTTTGAAACTATGGGACTCTGATTTATGGACATTTGTGATGCTATATGTTTATATGATGTGATGTTTATGCAGGATGTATGGATGCACTATGATGTTATATTACATTATATGATGTTTACGATTGACATGCAAGATGAGACGAATTTATGTATGATGTTGTTGATGGATTTGTGATGTAGGGATGAGATGCATATGTGTGTGTGTGTGTGATGTGATGTAGTTAATACTTATATTTTGTCATGTATAGATGTAATGTGATGATGTATAAATGTAATATGTGTATATGAGTTGTGAAATGAATCTAGAATGAATGAAATCTAAAAATGTTATGGATTTTATTAATGCAACTACGTGGATGAACTATAAATATATGCAAATGGTACTAAATGATGATTTAAAATGTGTAATGCAACTATAAATGAACTAAATGATCAATGCAAATGAACTAAATGAACAATGCAACGGATAATGAATAATGATTAATGAACGAAATGAACAATGCAACTGATAATGAATAATGATTAATGAAATGAACAATGCAACTGAGAATGAATAATGACTAATGCAAATGAACTAAATGAACAATGCAATAGATAATGAATAATGATTAATGAACGAAATGAACAATGCAACTGATAATGAATAATGACTAATGCAAATGAACTAAATGAACAATGCAATAGATAATGAATAATGATTAATGAACAAAATGAAAAATGCAACGGATGCAATATGAGACAAATGAGGACATTGTTTTTGTGTGTATCAAAAAAAGGTCTGAGAAAAAAAATTAGGTGACCAGATAGGGGAATAAATAGAAACCTTTGCCAAGAGAAAAATCATAATGTAATATGACCTAACAACAATGCAAAGACTAACTACATGATGATAGTGGGATTGATACCGTGTTAATGTTGGAGAGCACACCCTAGTTTGATATTGCAAAAGGAGTTATGCACCATGTGCTAGAAAACACAAGTGACATGGTTCCTTTGCGTGGACTAGACTCTCAGACAAATAGGTTGTTAGGAAAAAGAATGCAAGATATCAGGTATAATGGATCTTATGAAATGTTACTCATGAGGAGACGTAGTACATCCAGATCTTTTGAGGGATTTGAGATGCATGAATCTTGCCCCCGGTGAGGCATATAGTCATAATCGAATATCAAAACATAAATGCACTAACAAACTATGACAAGAAGATCATACCACAAATGACACGTATTTCACCATATACTCACCATAACGAACCAGAATATAAAAGATCAAGGTTGTCGTGATAAGGACATAGTGAAACACAAGATAAAATCAGCTAAAAGGTATCCTGACCAAGTGGTCATTCAGTCCAAAATTTCTTGCCATGAACAATTTTGATGTGAGGATTGATAGAATAGCCGACACCGGAAGGATGCATCTTGATGGGCCAAAGATTGATTGATAAAAAAATGGGAATTCGCTGGCAATTGCTTGTGAATAGAAAGATCATTAGGAAAGTCAATCTATCTACTGATTTGATGTAAAATATTTGCGATCACTGTGTTTAGAACAAATCTCGGTGTTTGATTTGGTAAGCTTAGCCGTGTGGGAATCACTATTGCGAAAGCAGAAAGATGGTCAAAGAACTACCTGCACAAATATGGGTAGTGACACTTATTATGAAAGGTGATGCAATTGGTATAGACAAACGGTGGATCTGACTATGCATGGTGCCTGAAATAGGTTTTCACCATGGTACTTATCCATTGCGCCACCAAAGTGGTTTTTATAGATGGACGGATTTATTTCTCTTTCTCTTGCTTTTTTGATATTCTTTTCAAGCTTTTGTATTTTTTATGCTTTTTTGATTTTTTTTCTTTTTTTCTTGCTTTTCTGTATGTTTTTAGATTTTCTGCTTTTCTGATTTTTTTGGACTTTTGAAAATTTCTGTTGTACGATGGACTATGGACTGATCAAGCATAGAAGGGCTTGAGATGTACAATATTTATAGGATCAAGGAGTGGATCTCCCTCTGGGGACACAATCTGATAGGTGCCTGAACCATACTTTGTTGTAACAATTAAGGGACTCAACCAATTAGGTTCAAACTTCCCTTTCTTCTCACAGTTCTGAAGGTTCTTCATATTATGCTGCAGGACAAGATCACCAACCTCAAACTGATGAGGTTTGATCCTTTTTTTTAACTCAAGGTGAAGGCGATTTTGATACACACAGAGGTGGTCTAGAGCATTGAGGCATCTCTCATCGAGGAGTTCCAACTCTTGCAAGCGGGCAACTCTATATTCTTCTTTGGACAACAGATTCTTGAGAGAGATTCTGAGGGAAGGGAGCTCAATTTCAATAGGTAGAATAGCTTCAGTACCATAAACAAGGTCAAAGGGAGTGGTTCCCATGGGGGTTTGAATGGAGGTGTGGTAAGCCCAAAGGGCAGGGTTGAGGCGAAGGTGCCAATCATGGTTAGCTTCATCGACTATTTTCTTGAGGATTCTGAGGATGGTTTTATTCATAGCCTCAGCTTGACTATTGCTTTGCGAAAAGTACTTGGAAGAGGTATGGTGGGTAATGCTGAACTTCCTACATAGCTCTGTGACATCCTTGTTTTTGAAAGGTCCTCCATTATCAGTAACAATGTCCTAAGGAATGCCATAGTGATAGATAAGATAGTTCAAAATAAACTTTGAAATTTGTTTTCTAGTAGTATAGGTGAGAGGAACAACTTTGACCCACTTGGTAAAGTACTCCATAGCAGCTAGGATGTATTTATGGCCATTGGATGAATTAGGGAAAATCTGGCCAACAAGGTCGATACCCTAGCGTGAAAAAGGCTAAGGGGTGATGGTGGGTTGGAAGGATTGGGAGGGAGCGTGTATCAAATCGACGTGCTGCTAACAAGCTACACACTTCTTCACATAGTTGTAGGCATCTTGCTCCATAGTAGGCCAGTAATATATAGTGCGTAACAACTTTTTGGCCAAAGTAAGTCCACTAGAGTGGGCCCCACAGATTCCTTGATGTACCTCCTCCAAGGACATTTGTGCTTCATCAAAGTTTAGACACCTTAAAAGAGTTCCATAGAAATGCTTTTGGAAGAGGGTATCAGCAAGGATTGTGTATAGGGAAGTGCGGCGAATGAAGGTTTTACGTTGATTGGGGGTTAAAGTAAGTGGGGTATTCCCATCGCGTAGGTAGGAATACACTTCTTGTTACCATGGGGAATTGGGATCAGCAATTTCACAAACCATTTCAGAATTTGGTTTGTCATAGGTAGGGACCGTAAGATTCTCAACAAGAAACTCACACTGTGTGCTATGTTCTGGCATAGTGATCAAAGACCCAACTACTCCCATGGCATTTGCTGCTTTGTTGTTCATGCGAGGGATCTGTTGGAAGATTAGCTCAGTGAAATGCATCTTGAGATCTTCAACTGTTCAGCAATAGGGAAGCAACTTGTCATCCTTTGTTTGATATTCATCCATAACTTGTTTGATAACCAATTGTGAATCACCAAGCACCAATAAAGTGAGAATCTTCCATTGTATGGCCTGCCGAAGTCCGAGTACAAGGGCTTGATACTCTGCAATATTGTTGGTACAAGGAAACTATAATTTGAAAGATTTAGGGATGAGATCCCCTTTTGGTGTAACAAACAAGATTCCTGCCCCCGATCCTTTCTGAGTGAAGGATCCATCAAAATAAAGCTTCCATGGTGGACTCGGGGAAAGATTAAGGACTGATTCATTTAGAAAATCTATGATCAGAGGATGTTTACCATCAATAGGTGCTTCAGCTAATTGATCTGCAATTACTTGTCCTTTGATAGCTTTTCAATCCACATAAACAATGTCAAACTCACTAAGGATCATGCCCCATTTTGCTGTACGACCAGTAAGAGTAGCACGTGCCTGGAGATATTTGAGTGGATCAATTTTAGAAACAAGATGAATCTTATGATTAAGAATATAATGTCGTAACTTTTGTGTATAGAAAACAACAGCCAAACATGCCTTCTCAATTAGGGGATAATTCAACTCATAGCCAATAAGAGTTCTGCTGAGATAGTAAATTGCTTGCTCTTTGTCGGTATCATCTAATTGTGCTAGGAGGGCTCCCAACGCGACCTCTGTAGCAGCTATGTACAAAATCAGAGGACGACTAGCAACAGGTGGTACCAACACGGGTGGATTAGCTTGATATCCTTTTAGTTTCTCAAATGCATTTGGACACAAGAAATCCCACTGGAACTTGATATTCTTACGCAGGAGATGGGAGAACGGATGCACCTTGTCAGCCAGCTGTGATATGAATCTTTTGATTGATTGCAATTTTCCTTGTAAACTGTGTAATTGTTTCAATGTTTTGGGTGGTGGCATCTCTAGGATTTCTTTCACTTTCTCTGGATCAACTTCTATTCCACGTCGTAACACAATGTATCCCAGCAGCTTACCAGACTGTACTCCAAAAACACACTTCTTAGGATTCATCCTAAGTTTATAATTCTCCAATCGCTCAAAAATGGTAGGAAGGATAGGAATATGTGATTCCCTTATTTTGGATTTGCCTAAAAGATCATCCACATAATATTCCATGATGACATGCAAAAGGTCATGAAAGATGGTAGTCATTGCTCATTGATAACTAGCTCCGGCATTTTTAAGGCCAAAAGGCATCACCTGATAACAAAAGGTGCCCCAAGGCGTTGTGAATGCAATTTTGTGCTAGTCTTCTGGTGCTATCCTGATCTGATTATAACCTGAGAATCCATCCATAAGTGACAAAATTTCATGTCCTGTCGTCAAATCCACTATAATGTCAATATTAGGAAGTGGAAAATCATCCTTGGGACATGCAAGGTTTAGGTCTCTAAAATCAGTGTAGATGCGAATGCCCCCAACAAGTTTTCCTACAAGTACATTATTAGAAACCCATTCAGGATAATCAATTGGTCTGATTACTTCAGCGTCCAGCATCTTTTGAAGCTCTACTTTGACTACTAATGCAACTTGAGGATTCATCTTGTGAAGTTTCTGCTTAATAGGTTTTACACTTGGATCTACAGCAAGATGATGCATGACAAGATATATATCGAGCCCGGGCATGTCTTTGTAGGTCTAGGCAAAGTTGATTTTGTGTTTATGCAAGAATTTTGTCATGTCTTTCTTTTCTTGATTGCTGAGAGAAATTGAGATTTAGGTGATGTGTGGATCTTCTTCTGTGCCTAGGTTGATTGGAATGGTATCTTCAATGATCATAGATGACACTTCTGGTTCTGATGATATAACGAAAAGTCAGCCTCTCCCTCCCCTAACACCTCAGAAAGGTTTTCACTAGAGGAAGGATCCTTTATTTTGTCTTTTTCTTCATCCAAAGGTGCCTGCGAGAGATTTTCACCAGAGGATGTATTTTCATTTTTTTTTTTTTTTTTTCTTTTTCAATTTTGCGACTGAGAGAGTTGACTTGGCTACTGAAGTAGGATTTTTCACTATAGTGTGTATGATGTTCATATTCTCAGAGATTCTTAAGTCCAAAGAGGGCTAAAACTGCCTCATTTGAATCACATATGTCCAAAGCTGGTGGTGAGTCGTGCTGATCCTAGTCAATTAATTCAGGGTTGGTGAGGGGTAGACGAGGGGTCGAAAGGTCAGCTTGGGTGATAGTAAAGACATGGTGATTTTCGTTTAGGTCATCCTCAATATATTGGAAAGGAATTTCTAAGAACTCTTCCTTAGTGTCTGAACTTGAGGCAGCTAAACAATAATCCTTAGTGAAGTTAGTCTTAGTCTCTACGGAACCCAATCCGTGTCCTTTAGGGTAGCCATTAGCTGTTATGATCTTCTTCTTACCTGTTTCATTAGCTCTAAGAATAGTACCATGATATCCCATGCTTTCAACAATGGGAGTAACTTTAGGATACTTTCCTTTGGAGAAAATTATAGGTCGTTCTTCTTCATCATTATAGAGCCAATCAAGGACACTATATTCCATGTGTTCATCTGATAGGAACCCCCAATGTTCAAAGGCAGCTGACTTGCAACACATAAGCGCTTTATCCTTGGAGAGGGGTAATGGTAATGGTCTTCCATAAGACTTTGGAGACAAAGGGAGTTGCCCAATACATAAAGCACTTCTAAATTTATACTCTCCCATGCCTTGATCTGTAAATGTGGCCTTTGCTTCAGATGAGGAGGGTTTGTCTTCAGTAGCTTTGTCTTTAGTAACTTTTTCCTTTCCTTTGGATTTCTCAGTTGTTGTTTTTGATGTCTTTTCTGGAACAGGGGTTTCTTGATTGAAATGTCAGCCAAACTCATTCAACGGACAATAATTAGCTTGTTTGCCTTCCAATCTCTTGCAATATTGAAAGGGCTCAGGATCTTTAGGAATTGTGATTTCTCTACCATGGTGTGGGAACTTTAGACATTGATGATAGGTAGAGGGTACACCTTTGATAGCGTGTATCCATGGACGTCCTAGCAAGATGTTATAAGGTAGATCTAGATCCAGTACATGGCAAACAGTTTCAATCAGGGTCGGGCCCACTTGTAAGGGTAGTGTGATCAAACCCTTGCTTTGTCCTAGCAAGATGTTATAAGGTAGATCTAGATCTAGTATATGGAAAACAGTTTCAATCAGGGCCGGGCCCACTTGTAAGGGTAGTGTGATCAAACCCTTGCTTTCTCGTTCTCAATCATCATAGGCTTTTATTGTAATTCTCTTGTCTACATCAATGAGGTCCTCAGAAAGGCCGATATTACGATCATTTTCAATGTGCACAAATTCAGGCCCAATCCACCATCTATGAGGACTCGTTTTACTCTTGTGGAGTGGATTTTTCCTTCTATATGGAGGGACTTATTATGATGAGGATCAAGACCACCAAAGTCCTTATCAGTGAAGACTAGATGTTCTTGTGTGGCTAGGTTCCCTATCATAGCTTTAAATTGTGCAGCATTGATGTTCTCAGGGACACGGGATTCATTTAGAGCTTTATTAAGGACTTCTCTGTGAATTGGTGAAGTTGTCAAGAGCTCTAGAATGGATATCTGTGCAGGCATCTTTCATAATTGGGCCAACAAGTCAAAGTGCGAAGTAGGATGAGCAACAATAGATGGTGCAGCTGGTGGATTTGTAGATGTAGAAGGTTTATCAGTAGCTTGAACAGTGACTCTGGGTCTACGTGTAGTAGCATTACAATCAACAACTTTGAGGATTATGGCATTAACATGCGTGTCAGATTCTTCAATGCGGCCACAAAGAGAGTCAAACCCAAAGCTATCATTTTCACTTAAACTCCCACATGTTCGATCATGGCCTATAATAGTATTGGTAGAATAGTCATATGGGATTGCATTTGATGCATTATTTTGATTATGAGGTAGGAAGGGTTGATTGTAGACTTTGAGTTTCGCATTAGATGAGGATGCATTCTGACCTTCAACTTCAATTTTTCCATCCTCAATGAGATCTTGCACAAAGTGTCTAAGCTTCATGCATTTCTTGGTATCATGCCCCTTGATGTGATGATAATCAAAATACTCATTATCTCTATACCAAACAAGTTTAGGTTGATTCTCATCAAAAGGTCGAGTATTTGGGTAAACTACCATTCCTTGATCCGCGAGTTGTTTGAAGATCACATCTAGAGGTTCTGCCAAAGTTGTGAATTGTCGTCGTTGTCGATTGTCGTTATTGTTGTTGTTGTTATTGTAGTTGTTGCGAGGGAACAACAATGATTGATTGTGCGGTTGTTGATTATTGTTCTGATTATTCTAATTTTGATTGTTGTTCTGATTCTGACTGTTCGGATGCTGATTCTGATTTTGGTTGTTGTTGCGATATTGATTTTGGTTGTTGTTGCGATACTGATTTTGATTCTGATTGTTATTGCGATTGTTTTGATTGTTATTGTTGGATGCTTGAACATTTTGAACATACCTGGCATCAGTCACTCCATCATTGACAACTCCTTTGTTTTTACTCCAGAATCTTGGTTTATCATTATTGGAAGGAGTATAATGTTTGATGCTACCTCTTTTCAAAAGGCCATCTTCAATGTCTTTTTCCTTCTTGACAAGGGATTCAAAGGTGTTAGGTGAAGCATTTTCATTTGGAAGGACATCTCAGAGATTAAGTTCTTTGTCAAGATGTCAATCAAGTGACTATCATGTATTTTCCATGGCATGTGATTCGCAATATCTCTCCATCGTTGTAAGAAACTAGCAAAGGTTTCTCCATTATTTTGTTTAGTATTACACAAATTGTTGAGTGTTTCTTGATGCTCAATGTTATATGAATATTGTCCAACAAACTTCTCTGCAAGATCAGAGAAGATAGAGATTGAACCATAAGGAAGGGCCATGAACCATTCCAAGGCTGCGCCTCCAAGACTCCTAGTGAAAAGTCTTTTTAAGTAATTCTCATTATAAGCGACCTCTTGACACACAATGTAAAACTCTTTGAGATGTTGTAGAGGACATGTTTCACCTTTGTATTTCTCGAACTTGGGCATCTCAAATTTTGGTGGGAAAGGTTGCATTGTGATAGACTTGTCAAATGGATATGGATAAATCTCTTCAAAAGAAAACTCCTTCTTGCCCCCATTCTATAAGCCTTGTACAATGTTCTTGAGCTCATTGAATTGTTGGGTGAAGTCTGGAGTATTCTGTGTGAAAAATGGGGGTACATAACCTCCACCTCCAAATTGTGCAGTTGAAAAGCCCATGGAGGTCATACCAATGGTAGGAGGTATATATTGATAGGCTTGTGACGTATTGATTGCAGATGTTTTTTCCCCCGTTGTTTGAAACAAAGATGAAGGCAAAGGCATGGAAACTTGCCCTATGTTATTGACATTAGCACTTTCTCCTTGAGTTGTTGTTTGAGTGCTATTATGTGTAATATTGTTTGGAAAAGCACTTATGATCTGTTGAATTTGTTCAGGTGTCAATTGGGGTATTGATGTAGTCGTTGATACAAGTGTTGATATAGGTACTAATGTGGGAGGCTCAAAAATAGGTCCCTTACCAGTGTCACGCAACAACTTTGGTGACATTTTTGGTAAGGAGTGTTTCATTAATGGCAATAGGAACCGTGACACCGTTATGAATAAGATTTAAGAATATTTCATCACTGTTATGAAAAATGGCCTTCTCAACCATTTCCAAGTTGTAGGGGTCTCTAAGGAAGTCATTTACTTAGGTGGGCCTTTCTTCTTGGCCCACCAATTCAATTTCTCCGGGCACTTCCTCGGCTCGTATCCCAATTCCTTAAAAGTATTGAGTGGCAAATGGATTCTCCTCACGGGTAACAATGTTGAACATTGTTCGCCTCATGTTTCTAGCTTGGGATCGAGTGACAACCATACAATGGAAGAAGAATGGAAGACAAGAAGATGTAAGAAATGAAATGGAGCAAAGATCTTTGATCTTCAATTTGATTGGATTTGATTGATTGATTGATTGATTGGATTGATTTGATTAAGGATTGATTGAGGATTGATTGATTTGATTGATTGGATTTAAAGGTTTTTGGAACAAAACCTAAGCATGTCAAAACCTTATGATGACACAAGAACAAAAGGATTTAAAGTAATACCTATTCTACTTGAAGATGGACTTGGGATCTAAAGAAAAATGGGACATCACTAGGGATTTAAATTACTTGAGATGGACTGATGGTCTACAAGTAATGTTGTGTTTGTTTAAAGATGAAGGTTTGTGATACTTTGATTAAGGTCTTTCAACCTAAAGATTTGATTTGATTTGGTTGTTTGATCTAAAGCTCCAAGAGAAGGAAGAGTGATGATGGAAGAATAGAAGAATGATGTAGAAGCAAAGCGCTACCTAATCGTATTGTTCAATGGTGACAAAAGCACTGTTGATTGAAAACGTGGCCATGAAATTGCAAACTTTGTTATTGTAAAGGATTTTGTGAAGCTTCCCACGATCTTCAATCTCTTGTTTGATAGATGTTGCAATATGTTGATATTCCTTGGATTTACAGGTGGTTTCTTTTTTCTCTCTAAGGACTGGAGGTGTTGGAAGCTTAACCTTCTTATGTTTCTTGAAATTGGTCATGTCATG